>PVKE010015255.1:0-33745 GCA_004027555.1 Craseonycteris thonglongyai
ATCTAAGGCTTTTGAGGGGTAAAATTGTGCCTTGCTTACAGAGTACCCCACCACAGTGCCTGACTCAGAGCTCTGTACGTACAATAGAACTGTGTTATCTGATTTCATGGTTGAGACTCTTCTTCTTGGGGACACAGATAGATGACATTTACCAGATTTATTTGAACAAGTTATGGTCATGTGGCTGCATTCTGAGGAGCAGAATGTAGATGGGGCTGATCATACCACTTCCAGGTCAGGACCATGAAATCCTTCCATGTGTAAACTCATAATTTGAAGCTGTGGGAGTTGCTGCAGGGAAAGCCGCAAGATGGAAAAAACCTGAATCCTTGAATTAATGAGCAGAAAGCTGCCCAAGGCACACGGCACTGGACTGTGCTCTAAATTCTAAACTCCTAAGAGGCTGGAATTTTTATCTGCGACATCAGTAAATATAATCTTACTAGCACAGCTCTGCTGATGGGTCAGCCAATTATTACAGTTGAGAATAATAAATAATGCCATAATGGGGTTTGCATGGGTTTGCTGGAATGACCCTACCTTGACTCAAACGGCCATCTCATCTTTTCACCAGTGCTGAACCCATCCCCATGTGGCTGCTTGGAGCTAACAGTTTCTCCATTTGGACGTTATTCCTCTCTTGGGATTTGTTACATCTGTATGAAATTGGTCTCCAGACCTTCTGGCTAGAACTGAATCCATTTGGCTAGACTTTTAAAATCCTAGCCATATGTCCCAGTCATTCTCATCATTGAAGGCCAAACAGATGTTTTAGTCTTATATAACGTTTGTTTCATACATTCAGACAGTTTTCACTTGGTTTTGTACATCTATAACATTTAATTGGTAACACTTTACATGCAGAATGAGTCTTAACATTTTGCCGTTTTCTAAAAAGACTAAAAAAAAAAGTTAACCTTCTTCAATGCTACTCAGCTACTGATGAGGAGAAATTATGTCATATTTTTCTGTGGATTCTAGAGTGGTTGGAAAGAGACGAGGGATATAACAAGTCTGTTTCTGGGTTGCTGAGAGGCAATATGTGGCATCCTTTCCCTTTAAAACAAGTTAAAAATTTTAGGATAATCTCAAAGAAGTTAATTCAGATCAATAGTTATTCTCGAAAACAATTTTATAAATGAGATATGGTATCATTATAAGTGATTGTCACATTTTTCTGCAAAATGAAGTGAACTAAAATGATAGAAGAACTTCTGAAAGAGGAAACTGTGTCTTAGTCACCTTTGCATCCCAGTGTCTAGAAAGGGAGGGAAAGATTAGATACTCCAGAATTTATGGTGAATAAAAAATTTTCCCTATTTAAAAAAATTGAATCCCTCTGCTTTAAAGGCATTAAGGAAAGTCATTTCCCAAGTTTTCCTAAAAGATTAATGTTATTTTGAAATTACATAATTTGTTAATAATTTATCTTTAAAATAAGAATTCTAAGGAGAACACATTCTGGTTCCTCCTTTTTGATGCTGTGTCCTGGGATTTTCAAAGAACAGAATTCATTTTGTCTTGATCTAATTCAAAATATTTCAGTAACTTATGCAAATAAAATATGATATATATTTCATAATGTGTGTATATATCTACATCAATCAATATGTATGTGCGAATCAAGATCAATGTTGCCTTTCTAAATTTCTGTTCATAACTATTCATTTTTAATCACCCATTGAATAATTAAATTGGTTTGGTAAATGTATAACAGTGATTTGAAAAGTTAATACTATTTAGTAAGCATTGGTCATTTCTTTCTATCCACAGGAGAAAAGAATTATGAACGTTGACTTAGGTGTTCTAAACCTAGGTGTTTTGGTCTATATTGTTGAGATATTTCCCCTATGTAATTTCTGGTGCATAAATAGTACAAATGAATATTGATTGTAAAAATCTTGCCACATTGCATTGTGATATCTGCCTTCAAGAACAAATAAACTCTAATTTACATTTGACTGACAAGAAAATATTGATTGAGAAGATGAGAATAATAAGAAAGCCAATTGTCATCAAATATATCAAAATTTAACATAGAAAAGACAGATGTTAAAGAGTACCATATTTAGTTTTGGGATTTAAATGTTCATCCCTTCTTTGTTGAAGAAAATATTTTACAGAAATTGGAGTGAAATGTCTACTGACAGGAGGACAGTGTCAGCAATGGAGAAATGACCTTAAAGCAACTAGAAATGGCAACACAAGTAGAGGAATGGAAGAAAGGTGGTGCAGAGATATGAAGGCAAACAGGAATTGCACTATATAGTCACAAATTATGATATGGAAATGCAGAAATTGACTTCCAGAAAGAAAGATAAAGAAAGCCAGACAAAACAAATTAATGCAACCCAAAGGCCAGAAGAGAATCATAGAGACACTTTTGTGCTCTTAGTGGAAGAACAAACTGATAAATAAGAATATATTAAAGAAATATAAATACAAGAAAGAATGTACTTACTTGGAAATAAGTAAAGAACAACAATACCTCAAAAGATCTAAGACAGATATGTCTTGGAGTAACCTGAGAATCAGAAACTATGAATAGTTTTATAAAAAGATAAAAAATACTAAAGAGCTTGCGAGAATAGAAAAATGTCACAATGCCAAGGTACTACTTTTGAAAGGTAAAAATCTTGATAGGTCTGGCCATGGTTCCTCTATATCTGATATCATTCTTGATTTTTTAAAAATAGATGGAGTGTAGATGGAACTATGCAAATATCCTGATATAAAGGCAAAAAATAAAAACATAGAATAAGTTGTCAAGAATATTTACCATGGCGAAGCAGGGATGGCTCAGCAGGTTGAGTGATCATCTTGCAGCCCTGGGTTCCAAGGATCATATCCCGGCCTCAGCCCATCCAGACTCATAGGCCGAACTGGGGTGTACCTCCAGGTTGGTTCTCACTGGGGCAAGCTTCCCATGTGAAAGGCCCCTGGTTTGGCTCCTGCCCTTGGCATGCTTCCCATGTAGAAAACCCCAGATTGTGGGGGCATGTGTCCCATGTGGGAGGCCCCTGGCCTGGATCCTGCCCTGCACAGACCAGTGCCCCTTGTGCAGTGAAACTATAGCAAAAACAAATGATGTACAGCTACAGAGACTGCTCTGGGCCCTCTCCCTTCTCTCTGTCTCTGCCTCTGTCTCTGTCAAAAACAACTTTTAAAAAAGATTATCTACCATGCTTGACAAAGGCCAATTGATCTATGATGTAATATGTATGGATGAATGGAATATAAAAGATGTGTACATAATGCTAAACATTTAGCAAATCAATTAATATACAGCTTATAAACTATATTGTTTTATTTTCCTATTTATTCCATGAAGTAAAAATAGTCATTGCACTAGTGACTGGCAGATGTCAAAGAAAACTACATGACAGAATGCAATAGAGATTTACTGAAGGCTTTAATTTCTTAATATTTCTTAATATTTTTATGACTTCTCTTTGTAATGTCATAACTGTGATGGTGAATTTACAACCCTACATAACAATTCCACATAATAAAAACAAGAAAGTAAACTAAATTAAAATTTTGAAATTTTTACTATGAATTTTAAAAACTATTATGAAAAATATAATCTGAAACATATTTCTCAGTCACTTCATAAACTCAGGCATAATCTAGAACTGAGAATGTAGTTTCCTGGTAAGTTCTCTTATGCAGGGCCATTTCTTTTGCTATGTGAGATAGATATTATACTTCATCACCTAAATCATTCTCGTCTTGCCAAGCACAGGTGGGAAAAACCCTAGCACAGATTTCAATCTCGTGACTCATTTCTCTCCTAGATTTAGGCTTCTCATATTTGCTGGCAGTTTTCCATAACACTCAATACTTTCATAATTTTCATCAAGAACCTGAAAAGGCCCATTTAGCCTTGATTCTCAGTAGGTTTACTCACTTTTTACTTAGGAAAAACTAGATCATCACATTTAATCTAAGTACACCTGCGTCGCCCAATCCCTTCCTCTAGCACTAGGACCTGAGCAAGCTCATCTCTGCGTGCATTTTCTCTTTAGACCAGTCATGTCCAACCAGCAGCCCAGGAAGGCTTTGAATGAGGCCGAACACAAATTCTTAAAACACTATAAGATGTTTTTCACGACCTTTTTTTCTTTTTAAAGCTCCTCAGCAATGGTTAGTGATAGATTATTTTATGTGTGGTCCAAGACAATGCTTCCAATGTGGTCCAGGAACGCCAAAAGGTTGGACAGTGCTACAAACCATGGCCAATTTCTCCCCATACTCATTAAAAAGATAATTCTTCTTTAACTCTGCATTCCCTTCTAACTAGAATCTCTTTTTCTTCTATTTCAACTAATAGTTTGTGCTTGCAAGCAAATGCAAATTTGCCCCCAAAGAGGGAGATCTCAACAGTTTGCTTTGTAAAAAGACGCTTTTAAGTTATGAACAGAACTAGTCTCTGACTAGTCTATCTAAACATAGTACCTCTATCCTTTCACTATATTTTTTCTTTTTAGTATTTATTACTTCTCAGTATTGTTAATGTATCACATCCTTATTTTCTAATTTGTTTAGCACCTATCTCTCATTTCTAGAGTATGAAATACTTGATAGCAGATTTTTTAAATAGCTCTGTTCTTATCCCATAGAATAATGAGCAAATATAAAATATAGCAATCACTCAATAAATGTTAAATAGATATGTACAACTACCTAATCTCAAAGTATTTTTTTAACTTTAAAAGGTGATGTGGGGGAAGCCGGAATGGCTCAGTGGGTTAGGCGCTCACTTTGCAGCCCCGGCGACCGAGGATCGAATCCCGGCCCTGGCCCGTGCGGACACATATGCTGAGCTGGGGAGTGCCCCCAGTTCAGTTCTCACCGGGGTGAAGACCCTGGCCCAGTTCCTGCCCTGTGCAGCCCCACACCCACCTGTGGAATGAAACTATGTGGAAAAACCAATGATGTGCAACTATGGAGACTGTTCTGGGCCCTCCCCCTTCTCTCTGTCTCTGACTCTGTATCTCTCTCTCTCTCTGTCAAAAACAATAAATAAATCTTAAAATAAATAAATAAATAAAAGGTAGTGTTGCAATAGTTGGTTTTTCCCTCTAAATTCATTCTCCCCATCTTCATTATTATGTCGCTTCTCAGGTAGGAATTAAACCTCGCAGTTTCTAATGCGTCCAATTTTGATGCTCTATAAATTTAGACATAGAATAGAGCAGATATATCACATTTAATTTTCAGTCTGTAACTTAGAACACGAACCTTTGTCCCTGAAAGCAGTCTCTTCCTGTGTGAGCTTAGCTTTCCCCACAACCCAACCAAGGTAACAAGGCAGAAAGAAAGAACTTGAGTTCCTGAGTGATCTTAATAAAATGGCCCTATTAGCATACATAGGATAGCTTGTAATATGAGAGACATAAGTTTCTTATTTTTTATTCAAGAAAATTAATTGTTGAATATTTTTCTTGTAGCTGCTAAACTTTTAACATATTCGGCTTCCATGATTTTTTCCACTATTTATTTCTCTGACAATTATATCTCTATCTCCATTTGAACGCCTTCTCTTTCCCTATTTGCTCATTAAATGTTGATTTTCTCAAAGGTTATTTATTGGCCAAATACTGTTCCTTTTTCTCAGTTTTACTGAGGTACAACTGACATACAAAATTGATGTTTAATGTGTACAACATATTGATTTGGTGTAGACACATATTATAAAATGATGACCATAATAAGTTTAGTTAGCAGCCATCACCTGACATAGTTACATTATTTTTTTATAATGAGAAATTCAATATCTACTTTCTTAACAATTTATAAATATATAGTATCATATTATTGTATTATTCAAATATACAATGTTATTGTATGGTATTGACTATAGTTACCATGCTATACATTACATCCCCAGAACTTATTTATCTTATAACTGGAAGTTTGTACCTTTTGATAATTTTCATCTATTTTCCTCAACTTGCATTCCTTTCCTTTGACAACCACCAACATATTTCCTGAATCCATACATTTGGTTGTTTTAGATCCCACACATAGTTGAGATCACGGGGTACTTGTCTTTCTCTATCTGACTTACTTCACTTAGCATGATGCCCTCAAAGTTTCATTCATGTTGCCTCAATCGGCAGCATTTCCTTCTCTTTTATGGCTGCATAATCAACTACGTTCTTAATCTAATCTAGTGATCCTTAAATTTTTTAGTCCATGACAAGTTTGAGATTTTAATGAGAAATTTATACATACATAAATACTGCATATAAACGTTGGCAGTTTACAGACAACCTAAACATTATAAACAATATAGGCCTAACTTTGACTCTCCCAAAACATAACTACATCAGTTGTCCCTCAGTATCCGCAGGGATTGGTTCTGAGACCTTCCACAGATATCCAATACCAGAAACAGTCTAGTACCCTATGTAACATAATATAGATCAATGCATACAGTTATCCCTTGACATACACAGACTCCCAACAGTGCCAGTTTATTGAACAAATTCACGTATAAGTGGACCTGCATTCTTCAAATGCATGTTGTTCAAGGGTCAACTATATTTAGAAGTAGAATTACTATTCTACACAGTTTAAATGTATAGGGAGAGAGAAATATAAAAAAGGTAAAATTTCTTATTCTGTTTTTATTTTTGGAAATCAAGTAGATGATAAACTGATATAAAAATAGTTTCTAGTAGAAAAATGATCCACATTTGGACATATTGAATAGAAATTGCCTGTGGTTAATTGTATATACTGATTTACAATTTGGAGATGAGAAATGGGATAGAGATTGGCTAAAAATGGTATCTGAGGACCTGGTGATGGATGAGAAGAAATGGCAGCCCATGAAGGAGGACTAAAGTTCATGATTACTTAAGAAAAGGATGTTCCTATAAATAGAAATGAAAGAGAGAGCTCAGATGTTGGAGGGAAACCAGTAGTAAAAAAGGAAAATAAAATGTCTTTCATAAATGCACTCAAAAATACATTGGTAGCAGTTACTTTGAGATCTGTTTTTGTTTTCTCTATTTTCAAACTCTAAGACTAGTTCCAAGTTACTGCTGATACTTTACCTTCATCCTCATCTTTCTTCATCTTTTTAAAAGCTTTTGATTTAAAAAAATTTTTTTATTTCACAAAATTTTAATTTCCCACTCAGCCAAACATATCCTTCTGCAAATACCATAAATTTAATTTCTGATTGAAAAATTTCTAAAATATACTAATATTGAATAAGTACTAACATTACCAATTAGCTATAAAACAAGATCACCTAAACCCTTTACAAAAGATCCTCCTCCTCCCTTTTTTCACTACTCTAGACACCATGCCAGGATGAAACTGTATTAATCAAGCCAAAGGAATCAAAAAAGAAATGTTGTCATGTCATGTTTCTCCTCTACTCTTCTGAAGCTAGATGGATTTAGAACAACTATATCAAAAGTGCCATTTGAAGAATGCTTTAGTTTATACCGAGATTCTCTGAATTATTCATTTTTACTTACTCAGTTATGTGGATACCATCACAGAGCACCTACCTACCTGTTAGACAATAAAATTACTGTAGTTGACATTTATCTTTAGAGATTTGCTTTATATATCAAAAACTATAATGTACGCGTTCAGAATATAACACTAATTTATACATCTATAACCATTTATTCATTACAAAATTGGTAGCATCTGGTTTTGCTTTGGTTTTAGTTGTTTTTCTTCCCCCAGAATTTTCACACTTATATGGTTAAGCATAGTCTATTTTCTATATAGCACTCAATGTTTTTTTTAAAAAAAATCCTTACAAGCATTCCTACCAATACTGGGGGTGCCAGAAAAAAATGTATCCACATTTTAAGAGAGTTTATCTAATGTATTACTTTTCAAAATTGAATTCCGATAGCAATGAATGTTAGCATCATCACGTGATAGGCGGGACAATCAAAGAAAATGGCAAAAGCACAGTTGTTTGAAGAGCACAAGACCATTTTGAAGTGGTATTTGAAATCTGAGAATGTTGCAGAAGTACACTGACAAGGGAGGTGTGAGTATGAAACAGAACCTCCAACATGCCTAACAATTGCATGCATTCGTAATAAGTTTGAAATGATAAATTGAAATGACATGTGAAGTGATACAAGTGGATACTTCAGTCAACATTGCTCAAGCAGTAGTTCGCCTTAACCAGAAGTGTCTGGATGCTGATGGTAACCACTTTGAGCTTCCCCTTGTTATTGTAGAAGTCAAACATGACTTGTGTTCATCTTTTGTTATTGGTTTATATTGAGTATTACAATTTTAACATAGGTTTTTTTCTTTCATAAATATGTATACATTTTGGGGGCACCCTCTGTATATTCCAGGGGTCTCCAAACTACGGCCCGTGGGCCGCATCCCCTCTCATCCGGCCTGTGGAGACCTTTTTATCTGAATAAAATAATATTAAATAAATAATTAAAAACATCATCTATGTTTTGATTCTTTTTTATTTGGACCTTGAGTGTGTAGTCGGCCCCCAAACTGCTGTTTGATAGTTAATGTCGCCCACGGGCTGAAAAGTTTGGAGACCCCTGGACCCTCTATTTGATGGTAAGAAAGGGAGACTTTGAAGTCATTGACGACATGGCCTAAGGTAATGCAGCCAATGGGTCAGAATTTGAACCCATGCTCTCTGCTTCCAGAGCCCACGGTTTGAGAAACTCCTGTCAAGATGGCATTGCAGCAGTGTGGTTTGAACCTCTTGTCTCTGCCTTCAACATATAAGAATAATAGATAAAATATTTAATAAGATAATGTAACAGTGATGTCAAAAACAAAGTACACACTTCTGTGGACCAGTTATAGCACAAAAAAAGAGAATGAAATGCAGTGCACCACTGGTTTCTGGAATGAGAGGCAAGCAATTTCCTGTATCTGTGAGGTAACTGGGGTGCGGCACTTGCCTCACAGGAAGTGAAAATCAGTGTCATTTTTACATTTGGAAATCTGAGGTAACAGGAAGTTGAATAACTGACCACCCACTTGGAGCCATGGCTTACATAGGAATGCTTACATAGGCCGGCTAGAAGCAGCACCCATAATCTGGCAGTCAGCACCTGGGACAAACTGCTATTTGACTTGGTGACTAGATTGATGACATCCCCATTATCAGAGATTATGAGCTTGGGGCCAACTCTGTGACCGTAGCACTGGGGTGGGCTAATCAAGAGACAGAAATTTTTAAAATCTTTTTCACTCAAGTTGAGCCTAATACCCAAAATTCCAAGACATGTGAAATCATATTTAAAAAAAGAAAAATCACCAGCAATTTTTTTTAAAAACAGGAAATGAAGTCATTCCAAATGACATGAAAATAATAAATCAATTTCAGAATTTCACAGCAAGGAGGTTAGTATCGCTAAGGAAACAAAGTAAAAAATAACATCAGTATAATTTACAAGAAATTGAGCAGAGATAAAGCAATAAAAGAGGCTATGAGAAAAGAATCAATTAGAATTTCCAGGGGAAAAAATGTTAGTAAAAAATAAATTCTAGGGGCATTCCACATTCGGGTGCCCCCTCTTGTCAGAGAGCTTTCCTTTTTCTAACTAACTTCTGCTTAACCTTTTGAAAAATAAAATAGGGGAAGTCGGGGTGGCTCAGAGGATTAAGCGCTCACTTTGCAGCGCCGGGGAGCAGGGATCGAATCCCTGCCCCGGCCCATGTGGAACCATATGCTGAACTGGGAGCTCCCCCAGTTCAGCTCTCTCTCTATCTCTGTCTCTGTATCTCTCTCTCCCTGTCAAAAATAAATAAATATATATATATATATTTTTTTAATTAAATAAATAAATAAATTCTAGAATGGAAATAGTCAAAATAAAACTTAGCAAATTGGAAGATATCCCCAAGTAACTAACCAACAATGCAGCACAGAAAAAAATAAAATTAGTGTGAAAGAGAATTTAAAAAATATGTATAGTATATTGTGTAGCTTCAACATACATTTTCTAGAATAATCCAGAGAAAAGAAATTAGAGCTAATAGTAAAAGAAGCAATTTTGAAAACAAAATACTGGAGTTTTCCATAATTTAAGAAAAATATGATTCCTAAGATCAAAGTGTCTACAAAGATGAACAGTTATTATGTTCTTTTCCCTATAAGAATAATAAAAACCATACTGCCACTCTCTAGAAAAACTTTTTGATGATCCATAATTTGTCAGAGACAACAGAATTAAGCTTATAGATTCTGCCCTATATTTAGATAAAATAAATGATTTAAAAAATGATGAATGTAATTTTAACAAAAATACATAGAATATGACATTTTTCCCTAATAGAGAAGCATAATTTCACTGCAACAGATGTCTACTGCTACAAAGGCACAGGAAAAAATGGAAAATTTAGTGACCATGAGAATTAAGAAAGTAAGTCAAAGAGTGTCATAACCTTAGCACATGTCCAGAGCCATTCAATCACCCTCTGTGTGAGCTCATAAGTGTAAACACACACACACACACACACACACAAACACACACACACACACACACAATTGGTATAAAAAAGTAATATAAGGGAAGGACAAATCACCAATATGCTTTGTATATAAATAAAAAAGAGATGAACCTATATTAATTTGTGAACATATTTCCATTATTTCATAGTAATTTAATACATAATTTAAACTTCTGTGAAAATTAGATTTATCCAAAAAAAAAATGCCTCTTACTTGTTTGGGTATCACTTTGTGAAGTGAGTAAATATCTAATCGTTATGTTGTTTTGTACACCTGAAACTAATAAGAACAACAACAAAAAATATATATATATATCTAATATCTTCTTAAAACCATGGTTATAAAATAATGCTGAAGTCGATTTCAGTTTTTAAAAGATGTCTTTAGTTCAGTGAACAAGATGAATAAACACTGAAGATGGTAGATTAAGATAAAATGTTAGAAAAATTAAACAAGAGATCTTTTTTCTTTTGTTTTTCATAATTTATATGCTTCTATTAGAGGAAACTTCATTTTTCTGCAGCTTCTCCTCATATAGCATAGTAACTTCCGGAGTTGTGGTTCAACTATGACCAAGGAAAATATTAAAGTTCTGGCCTCTGGATTAATTTGGAAAGAATAGGTAAGGGGCAAACATTTTTCTACAATCTTGTTATCAAAGGAAGACATTTTCAAAAGGCTGATCTCTTGGCAAAGCCTTTCATAAATCTTCAGTCACGTCTTAAGTTTATTTACTGAGATATATTAGAAACAAGCAAACAAACAAAAACCTCAAACACTTAAAATCTTTTTTCTTGACTATTCCTATCAAGATCATAACCAAGGCTTATTAAAGTCACTTTGGCAATTTTGATGAGAACATGATTTTAAAACCTAGAAAGATTCATACAAATGAAAACTTCAACATTCTCTCTCAACAAAAAGGTTTCATCATTCTGGTCACACTAATAAACAGCTAGGAAATGTATACATGGGAAAAAAAAAAAGAATGAATGTAACAGGTGACAAACAGAATCAACTCCTCTTAGAAAAGGATTTATCAGTCACATTTTGCAGTTGTTGAAAGAAGCCCATATGAAATCATAGGACTAGCTCAAAAATAATTACCCTTACCCTTCTTAAACATAGTTTTTTTTGTACTAAAGTCAAGGCTATTACTTAGTTTTGCAACAGTTGATAGTTTTCCATAAATTTTGAAAAGGAAGAGCCGTATAAGCAAAATTGCCTTATAAGCAAAAACATATTCATTCTTCCTTAAAGCTTTCCTCCTCCCTTTTACTGTAAAGGTTTATAGCTTCGCAATTATTCCAAGATATGTTTTCCATTTATTAATGTACTTTAGCAAACAGAAGCTATAAATCTCAAAATATAAGTTGCTTACATTAGTAAATTTTATTTTTAAATTGGTTATTCAAAATTTGTAATCCAGAGCTGGTCCTTAAAAATGTTTAAATGAATGTGAAACAATAACAACACAGATCTCTGTATTATATCACATTAGCAATGCGGAAGGCACGTTTTCCTCTTATTCATTTGGTAACATTTAATGCAGTCACCATGTTAAGAAAACTGCTTTTTAAACAAAGTCAACGACAACAAAAATATTTTGGCACTTATTAAACACTGTAATACTGAATTTGCAGTTTTTGAAGAATAATCTTATGACATTTTTGGAATACTACCTGTAGGCTCTATTTTCTTTGTGTGTGTGTGTGTGTGTGTGTGTGTGTGTGTGTGTGTGTGTTTTAACAAGCATCGCATTTAAAATAGGATTATAAGTATGGCTCAATGAGGAATTAAGCACAATTTATACTCTAAAGTCATCCTTTTCCCAGAAAAGTAAGCCTAATAACGTCTAAGATATTTGCATTGTAATGTCTGCACTGAAAAAACTACCAAGTATTGTTTCAAGATAATTAAATTGAAAAAACAAAAACTGAGTTCAAAGTTTCAACAGTGAAATGTGAGGAAACAAGACAAAAAGAAACAAAAGAAGTTTGCATGCTGCTTCTCAAAAGAAATTTAAACAATCCTTTGCCAAGAATAACACACATAAACTATAAGAAGTCGATTGTTGGAAAAAAAATTCACATGCTTTTTAATATGTATAGATGCATTTTTTGCCCCTTTTTTAGGTTAAAAATAAGAGGACACCCTAGTGAGTCAGATAACGCACAGGCCCTGACCCTTAACTTGCAGGAATTCTCACACAAAGCTCTTTTCATACAGACTGTGCTAAATATTCCTGAGATAGGGCAGCAAACATGAAGCCATGGAGAAGTGACACAAAGTTGGACTAAATGAAATGTTTACATATATTCTGTCTCACCGTTGTTCCCTCATTATCTATTCCACACATGATTTGCCTAAAACAACACTTATTCAGGTCAAAGAGAAGCATGACTTAAACAAAAGGATAATTTAAAGAAAAAGACAATACAAATACTGTATTTCTCTCCCAGCACTGCCAAGTTTAATGTGAAATCAAGCAGAAACAAAAGCAAATCACCTCGTTAGAACTTACAAGAAAGGTTCTTGCTATAATTTCCCTCAGAGCACAAGAGATTACTTGTTTTACAACATAGAGAGTATATTTTAAATAATATCTTAAATCTGCACTCACCATGTGAAAGCAACGGTTGCGTAGAGTAAAAGTGTGCTATTTTCTGCCCCTGTTCCATCTCAGTTTTGCCTATAGTAGTCCAACACCCAATAGCCCAGAGCTGCCACCCAGAGGCCCCTTCCACGAGCTGGCTTATTTGCCTGTCAATCTGAGTCCCGGCTTCTGTATTATGCAGCTGTGCACTTTGCTGAAGTTCTAATATAATTTCCATACGTTCCCCACCGCCTGAAGTAGGTAATTTGTTCTTTCGGTTCAATAACTACTCAAATCACTTTTCGGGTTACCCTCTGGGATCAGGCTTTAAGGTTCACCTTCAAGTTAAGGAGCTTGGTGAGAAGTGGGTGGAGAAAAGTAAAGCTCACTACAAGGGAATTCGGAGTCGGAACAGAGAAACTTCCTCTCTTTTTTCCTTCCTTGCTAGGCTGAGCGGCTACTGCCTCTTTCACAGAACTTAGGAATGTAAAGGGAGGACACAGAGAGGCCCTGCCAGACAAGCCTTTCTCAATCAATTAGCTTGCAGCCATTACTTGTGACCTGAGGTCACACAGCGTAAGTGTGTGGGGTGTGCCTTCAGGGGTCCCAAGGCTACTTATTACAGCTTAGATAACCAAAACCAAGCAGACAATAAAATCTAGAAATGTTTCTAATAGGAAATATGCTACAGATATGAAACAGAGCAAAGGTAAACTCCAAGCTTCGTCTTGTAGAAACAATTCATTAATTCCATCAAAGATATTTTGTTTCTACTAAGAAATCCAAAACAATATATATTTTTTCCTTGTTGGATAAAAGAGGATTTAGGACGGAGCAGTGAAGCATTTCTTCTATATCAAATTCCCAGCCGGGAGTAAAGAAATGACAGAATAACTAATATATAGACACAGATATCCCTTAATCACTTGGGTCCTTTGGTTTTGTTTAAATGTTTTAAAAAATACTGAGTTATACCTAACTGCAAAGTTAAACTGCTATAAATAAAATTCTTTATGCCTAAGAAAATCAAAATCATACCACTTTTGGTAGTTAGGGATATAGCTACTTAAAACACTTTCTAGATTCCATACTATCTTAATGTCATGACTTCTTATTCTCAAAGCTACTTCAATTAGAATCTCTTTTTGTTCTTTACATAAGCAAATGCTTCCTCTCTTTAATATATGTCAAAAAACAAGAGTTCCAAATAACAGAAAATAAATGAAACATTGAGGGGAAACACAATCTTTGAAACTACAGGTTCATTTAAACTGCATACATTAAGTTTGCATATCCTCAAAACACTTTAAAAATAATAGCTACCATAATTATTAGTAAGTTAGTGGCACAGACTTAGGGAATTTTCTTTTAAATTAAATTATTCTTTTAAATATTAGAAGCCAGTACAGTAGCACATGCTTTATAGTGATTATATTAGTTATCACCTGCCCACCCCCCACCAAGCAACATCACTAAAACATGGATTTGCCACACCCATATTTTCTCACCCAATTTATTAATACTTGATGATGTCACAAAATCATCTAGTACTATGGAGGAATGGAAATATTTCACACAGATGCTGACCTTAGCATATTCATCTCATTAGCTTTTACTTGACCATTTGCATTGTGTTCAAAGTAGGCACTGTCTGACTTAAAACCAAATTTAAGAATGAACAAGACAGGTGAGAGAAACAGGGCCAACTAGTACTATCTGGTGGATAGGATCAACTTTGAAAACTGCAATAGTAGAAAATATGATAATAAGAGTGCTAAAATCAAGTTTGGGTGGAGATTAGGGCAGAAATGGGGGATGCTGACTTTTTCCAAAGTTCAATAGGAGTCATTCACAGCTGTGGAAAAGAATGTGGACATTTCCTCTAAATAAATTTTTAAAAATAACATAAATTAAATAATAATAAAAAATGAGTTGGCATCTTTCAGTGATTCTGTCATGCCTATTTTAGGTATCAAAAGCAAGAATTATTCAAAAGCACTTTGGACTTTTTACCCTACACAATATGTAGAAAATCAAGAATTCTAATTATTCCTTGAGTGATACCTAATCTTGAAAAATACTATGATTCAATATCAACCTGTATGTCTATGTTCCATTTTTATCTGTTATGAAGAACAAGCTTTATTTCTTTCTCATTAACACTAACTAATTTCTAAGAGTCCATGGGTCTTACTGGCTTTATACATTAGAAGTCTATAATCATAACCTGAAGCTTCTGGCCTCTACTGCAACAAAGCTTCTACATGCACTAAACAAAGAACTTTCTGATAAGTAAGAAAAGATTACTAACAACACACAGAAAACATATACCAAGATTTGAAAGAGCTTCAGTGATTTCATATTGTATTTTTTTTTAGGGCCGGTTGACTAAAAGAACTGCAAACATTTCTGAACTACACACAGGTTATGAAAATAAACCCTTTGCAAAAGCATGCTATCTTACATTGAAAAGATTACTACCAGACTGCTACTGAAAATAGTTTTTTAATTTTAGCTCAGTCAGTTTCCATTATCATTTTATGAGGAAAAAGTCTATTGTGCTAGATGTCATGGAGATTGAATAAAACAGTGAAGATAATTTTGCTAAATTCATCTAATTTGAAAAAGATTTTACTAGCTTACATAATTTGACCATCAAGATCCTAGCATATTTATTTAGGAATTCTAAGTTAGGATACACTAAGATACAATATTCCTATATGAAGCTATAAAGACATAATTTCTAAACAGTACATAATAACAATAAAATATTAACCACTTATAATGTGGTGTTGACATTTCTTACACTAATTCTATTTTGCTTCTACATGTTTCCCTACTCATTTGCAATGCTTTGGGGGTAGTCACTTTGAGATATAGGAAGAGATGAATTCTGATGAAAGTCTTGAAAAATATTACTGTCGAATTTCTAGTTTTCTAAGATATCTGACTAGGAGTCTGTCATCCTAAATTGTTCTCAGCCAACTGCATGTTAAACCACCTACATGGAAAAATACAGCTAGTAATCCTAAAAACTAAGCTTAATAGAGGGAATCTCTGTACCATCGTTCAAAGGTTAATGATGAAACTGAGGAAAAGAACAACAACAGGTTATCTATACATGTAGACAGACTCCAGGGGTGGCGAACCTTTTGGCGATTGAGTGCCAAAGTTTATGAAATAAGAGTATACTCGCTCGACCATTTTTATGTCTATAAGAGCATAAACAATAATTTTCTAAATGGTATTCATAGCTCCGCGTGCTAAAATAATGGTTTCGCGTGCCACTTTGGGCATGCTTGGCACAGGTTCGCCACCTCCGATAGGCCTATCTATTAGAAAGTTAAGAAAGTATTTCAGTATTTTTTGATTAACTGCATTCGGGTTCATATACTTGTCCTGCCAAAAATCTGGATTGCTATTATTTCGTTGGGAATAATAAAAGGTGCTGCTACTTGAGATACATAGATTAGTATCCTCATTGCATCATCTCTTCCTGTTTTGGTATTAGTAGCTGAAAATAGAAAGAGAAAGAAGGTACGTGATGTATTACACCCCCCAAATTTAGTTATAGCGATATAGGTGGTAACGGAGGTAGAGAGACGGTGGAGAGAGACTCCTATTAGGAACTCTAGCTTTTCATGTTGGTGAAACAAGGTCTTGGACATAGGAGCCCATTTTACTCTAGAGAGCAAAGTTAAACTCCATGTCTGCACCTCTTCTCTAGCTGGGAGGTCTGCACACCTGCCTGTCACGCAGTTGGGGTGACAGCAAGGGGATTCAAGTAGTGTGAATAAGTTTTAACCAGTAATAAGAAAACAAAAGGTGTCATCTGTTTGTAAACATGACATTGAATGGATCTAGGCTAAGTTAGTGTTAAGCAAATAGTAAACAAATATAAAATATGGGGTATATAAAAATATGACAAAGAAAAATGGGAATAGAACATATCAAATGGAGGAAAATAACTGAATATACCATCCATTAAAATAGGTGAAAAGAGACATTTAAATAGAATTCATAAAGTTATGATCCCTATAATGCATAAAAGTAAAGATGACCTAAAAAAAAGCAAACAAGAAAATAGAATGGAAATAAACACTATTGAAAAGAAAAGAGAGTAGAGTGGATAAAGAAACAAATGAAGATAAAGATAAGAAATGACATTTCAAAGCTTCATACTGGTGATATGGATGACAAAATTAAAAGGAGACAAGTTGAATATCTATAGCAATAGTAAAGGTGAGGTCTCTGGACAAAATCTTAAAATATTTGTTTACAATTTTTTTTAATGTTAAGATATAAAACAGAAGGAAAATTTGAAAGCATGCTATAAAAAAGAGTAATTGTCTATACAAATGTGAATATTTCAATACACGATACATGCAAGTTCTTATACATTATTTTAAAGGAACAATCACCTTAGTGAAAAATACAAAGAAGAGGAATGAGTATTTCAAAGGGAAACTTTAAAAATAAAGGGAAAACTAAAGCAACATTGAGGTTATAAGCACAAATTTTTCCTATTATTTGACAATTTTAAAATTAATATTCAAAGTGGGCTATTCTTGGGCTTATGATTGTATAATCTTGAACTACTTTTCTGGAAATCAACTAGTTTCTACATATCAAAATTCTTGGATTTTTTTTTGTACTTATCTATTTATTGAAAAAATATTTATTGATCACTTCTTGTGTTCCAGGTGTTGTTTGAGGCTTTGGGGATAAAGTGTTTTAAAAAAGACAGAATTTCTGCTGTCGATCACCTTAAATTCTAAGAGGTGGGAGGAAACAGTAAACAAGTAAACAATATATTAAGAACTAGTGAATACTAAGGAGAGAAATTGTGCAGGATAAAGGGGAAACATGATTTTGGAGGTGGTGGATGTGTCATATTTTATACAGGTGTTCAGGGAAATTTCTCTTTGCTGGTGATAACATTTGAGCAGTAATCTGAGGGCAATATAGGGGTCCAACACGACAATATATGTGAGTAAACTTCAAGCAAGGAACCTACCAGTGGAAATGTTCTCAAGTAGGACATAATTCTCAGTAACATTATATCAAAGACATACCACATCAAAGATTCTTTTGTGAGAAAGTCAGACTCTTTCATAAGCCATCAGTGAGACAGACAAACATTTTTCTATGAAGTTGTTTCTAATTGCCATTTAAAACTGAAAATAAAAGTACATTAATTCATGAGATATAGTATTATATAGCTATTTAAAATAATTATTTTAAAGAGTTATGAGATGTAACCTTTAGGTAACTAAAAGATGTGAACTTTAAGTAAATAAAACAAACTCCAAATAATATATGATTCCAGTTTTGTAAAATTAATGTTTTTGAACATAGTAAAAAAGTCAGGTGTTGAAATATTGTTAGTAATTGTCATCTCTGGATGGCAGAATCATGGATTGTTTTTGCTTTTTAATTTTCTTTTTAAGTACTTATAATTTAACTGTGTTCCTTTTACAAGAGAAAAATATTCATTGAACAAAGGGAAAGGCAAGCATTACTAACATAATGTGTATTATAAATTCCAGCATTCTCTTTATCACAAATTTTGAAGCTTTCAACTTATTTTGAATTGCTTACCCTCCTAAATCTAGTAAGTCATTACTTGGAATAATTCTTTTATAATTAAATAAAAATTTCCCCTTCCCTTCCATTTTACTACTTCATCCCGGTTACTTAAATCTGTAGAAAAAATTTTAAAGTATGTATAAAATCATCTTAATGTATGTCCAACAGCCTTTGTTTTCTTCTTTGAGAGCATATGGCAAGAGTCATCACTTACACTCAGTGAAGAACGTGCTCCCACAACATCTACTACGTTGACCCTTAATTAGATCTTCCCAGACCATCTAAAATAATTCATGTTTGAGACCTTCCCTGCCTGTATGGGTCCCAGAGGATTGGGGCAGCAGCAGAAAAACAAGAAATTGTCTTACTGTATTTTAGGATGTGTGTAGCAAAATGGTGAGTAAGTATGGAGTTGAGTGAGGTTATTAAAAAAAAAAAAAAAGAAAGAAAGAAAGAAAAGGAAAAAAGAGAGGGAGATGGGGAGAGGCAGAGGGAGGGAGGAAAGAATGGAAAAGAGAGAAAGAAAAAAAAACCACAGAGAACTCTACATGAAAGAGTCACTAATGAAAAGTGAAAGCTGAGCAAAGTATTAGAATAAAAAAGCAAAATCTTATGCTGAGGGACAAGAGTCCAGGTTGGCCAAAGCACCCAGTTGGACAGCTTTTGTTGTTTTAATATATAAAGAATACAGTCTATGTGCTGTCATTTAAAGACCTGATAAAGTAAAAATAATAATAATTAATAATAATAGTAAAACAAGGAAAGAAAGTTGAATATGGAGATGAGAAATAGAAAATAGGGTGGAAGGGAGGGAGGGACAGGGAGAGATTAAAGAGAACAAAAGACATGAACTAGCATAATATGAAAAATAAATAAGTGATTAGCTGTTAGGAAGGAGAGAAAGCACAGCTTCTAAAGAGATAATATAAAATGCTTATGTAAAGACGGTACTGACATGTGTTTTTATATTGATATATAAGCAGAGACTTCAGAACAGAATGTAGAAAGTAACCCAAGTGAACTGGAGATGATAGCAGATGGGTTTGGAAAAGCTACCGTCATTGGAAAGTATAAGTTTGATTCAAATCAAATCAAATAAAGAAATTCACAAATTACAGAGGAATGGAGAAAAATTACAAACTGGGGCAAATTGGACACATAGTGTGTCTTGCTCAGTGACTAGTCAATGCTGAAGTCTAATCCTATGGGTAACTGAACGGGGGTAAGTGTTGAGCTCCTCAGGGGAGGATCTGCTATGAGGCCAGGGCTAACCTGAAGTGTTTCCATCAGGATTGTCTCTGATCGGACATGGGATACTGAGTATTCCCCATGCATTTTCATCATAAATAAGTTCCTTCTAATTGAGTCATTGCTCTTGCTGTTGGCAGTTAAATATGTTTGGGTCTAAGACCTAGGACAACAGGTTGGTAACAAGTTCAATCAAGAAAAAGAAATTAAAGTCATAAGGCAAATGTACCCCAATATATTAAGGCTCACACAGGGTGGCAGAGTCCAGACAAGAACAAAAGCCAAGACTCTTATTAAGCCCTTATGGAGGAATGTCTGAAATATTAATCAGCCAGGACTCTTCAGAGTAGGTAATGAAAAACATGCTACCTGCTATAGATTGAGAAGTATGGAAAGGCCAGTCTACCAAAAGTTATCTTTCCTTTTAGCCCTCCTTGGTTCCAAACATCTCCTTGAAGGTTTTGTTGTAAAAATCCCCACAGTACATAAGATGCTAATTCTAATGTGGATGAAATAGTATGTCTGGAAACTTTTACAAAAATAAAATACAATACACTTGAAGATTATGTGCCCCCTTTACAACTATTGTCAAGGTTTAGATTACGATATTTGGGACCATCCAAGAGGTATTGCCAAGAAAGGTATGCATGCCAGAATCAGGGGTGCTGAAACCACTGTCTCTAAAACCTTTGTTATACTATACTCAAAACTCTGGTTGCCCATGCTGGTATTGAAATGTAGACTACAGAGTTAGATAATCTTTTTTGAAAAAGATTTATTTTTATTGTTTGACAGACAGAGAGAGAGACAGAGAGAAGGAGGAGAGCCTAGAGCCGTCTCCATAGTGGTACAACATTCGTTTTCAATATAGTTTTATTCCACAGGTGGGCACTGGGATGTTCAGGGCAGGAACCAGGCCAGGTGCCTCTCACATGGGCCTCAATAGGAACTGAACTGGGAGCACATCCCAGGTTGGCATATGGGTCCACTTGGGCTGAGGCTGGGATTCAATCCTTGAAACCTGGGGCTGCAAAGTGAGTGTTCAATCTGTTAAGCCATCCTGGCATCCCTAGAGAATCTTAAAAAATTAATCTTGGGAAAAATACTACTTCCCTCAGTTTTTTGAGTATATATCCCATTGACCAGACCTAAACCTCTAATCTTTAGAAGGTATGAAAAGCTACTGAACACAAAGGCAGATAAAGTTCTGTTATTCCAGTTCTAAAATTTTTAATCAAGAGCTGTTTTTCAGTCTCTAACTGCTATTTAATTAGACTGGGGAATTGTGGCTCAGTTTGTCATTTTGTTCTCAATTCTTAGTTAAATTAATTAACTTTGAAGCTTTTAAGGAAAGAAAATTGATTTTAACTATGACATGTGCTCAAAAAGTTATGTAGATATCTGAGCTAAAGCACTTTGGGATATATAAGTATCATACAGACTACTCATTAAAAAGTTTGTTCTTGGGAAGCCGGGATGGCTCAGTGGGTTAAGAGCTCACTTTGCAGCACCGGGGACCGAGGATCGAATCCCGGCCCCGACCCGTGTGGAACCATATGCTGAACTGGGAGCTCCCCCAGTTCAGTTCTCTCTCTGTCTCTGTATCTCTCTCTCTCTCTCTCTCTCTCTCTCTCTCTCTGTCAATAACAATAAAATTAATTAATTAATTAATTAAAAAAAAAAAAGTTTGTTCTTTTCTTGCCCTCTTTCCTTTTGTAAAACAAAGCTCAAGAAGAAGTAGTCCTACTTGTATGTACAAAGAACTAGGAAGATTTGTGATGGGTGTTGTCTATTTTATTTTTATTTTTTAGACTTGTCAAACCAGAAAACACATTACTGTGCTTGAATTCTAATGGAAACCATAGATAGTGTCTTGGCTGTTCCTTTATATTGTCTAAACCTGTACCAAATGAATAAATGATGTACTGCAAACAGAAAAAACAGTTGGATATAAATTTTTATTAAATGTAAATCTATACAAATCTCTCCAAGGAACATGAAATTGGAATGGCTTTTCTGACTGATAGAAGCTCTAAGTATATTTAAAATAATGAAATTATGATCAGTGGACAAAAGACTGTTCCAAGCATAAAGATTGGTTAGAAGTGTAAAAATGAACACTCAGGACAGAAAAGGGAAGTTAGCCAGAGATTTCCATTGTCTGGTTTCGTCACACCTTACAACCCTCCAGAATTTCTATACCAGTGAGTGCATGCCACTGAGAGTTGATCTAACAGCTACTCTGTTCCTCATATCTGTGCTTTTCTTCAAACTATCTCTGAAGTTTGGAGGGCTTTGTTGTCACAGTCTGTTTCCCTGCTCCTCTGGTTCTTAATTAACTTGTTCCTTCTCTCCTTTAAGACTCAACTTAGGTGTCATCTTCTCTGCCCCTTTGCAGACCCAATTGTGTCCCTCTCCCCAGTCAGTGTCCAATTTTACTCTGACTACTAGCAATGCACCTTGCACTTCCACTTAATGGTAGAAATTCCATCACTCTGCAGGATTTGGTTCATAATTATCTCCATCCAATTTCTTATCTTGGTCCCATTACCTCGATTTTGACTCAGGTCATTGTCATCTGTTGTTCATTTGGTCTCTTACAAGAGACTCTAAGTAATCTCCCAGCTTCTCTTCATCAATATGACAATCAAAATGCTACCGGCATATTCTTACTAATGGACAGTGTCATTTCCTACTAAAAGTCCATTTCCCCTATTTCCATAACAATAAAAATCTAAACTACTTAATATAGAAAAAAAAAGTTCATCAAAATCTGAATCAAACCTTCATAGTCTCATGACTCTGTACTCCCCTACCCTGAATCTATGCTCAGACATATTAAATACCTTGTCAGACCAAAGAAATCCATGCACTTTAGTATGTGTGTGCCTTCTGTAGAGGCAGTTTCTTTCCATAAAATGATCTTTCCTTATTTATTTTTCCACAAAATTGCAATTTATCCCCTAAGAACCTAATCAAGTACTATTGCATAAATCCTCTCAGTGTGTCAAACAGAGCTATTCAATATATATTCTGTAAGAGCTCAGCATATTGCTCATACATCTAATTTAGTACATGAAGTACCATGTTTTAGTTATTAATTTTTATTTCTCTTACTGTTTTTTTGTCTTGCACTAAACAGTGTTATTTTTGTTCTTTTTCTAAACCAATAGATGGTGATATCACAAAAGGGCAATAAAATTGCTTTATTGGTTTCTATATTTCCAAAGTTAACCACAGTGCCTAACACAAAGTAGGTAATCAATAGATTATTGAAAAAAGAAAGAAAAAGAAAGAAAAGGCAATAGACGGAAAGAAGTAATGTATATTTGACAGAAGGCACTATAGAATCAGAAGAGGAGAAGAATAAATAAATACATTGTTAAAATTTCATATTTGGGAAAGCTATAATACTTCTGCAAAAGGACATACTCCTTATGGAAGAGATAAAATTTTGAGAAATAAAATTATCTTAAGTCAAAAAGTTAAAGAATTTCACCATGAAGATAAAATGGGTTGCTGAGATAGCTCAGCAGTTGAGCACTTGTCTCACAATTTTGAGGTCCGGGGTTCAATTCTCAGCCCTGGCCTGTGCAAACCCATATGCTGAACTGCAGTGCATCTAGTAACTGCTGGGATGGCTCAGGAGCAAAGGTTCCCACCTCCTATGAGGGAAGACCTTGGTTTGGTTCTTGGCCAGTGCAGCCCCATGCCCACTGTGTGGAATGAAGCCATGTCACAACTAATGACGTACAACTATGGAGACTTCCCTGGGCTCCATCCCGTTTACCCTCTCACACATACTCTATCAAACAATAAAATGAACCTTAAAAAAATGGAGAGAAAAAAAAGGTAAAATAAATATGTTTCTACCTCTTTTTTCTTTCAAAAATTATCACAAAGCATGGAGGAAAAAAAAACACAAAACTCTAATATAAAGTGTTTTCTGTGCCTATGTAACAAGTCCAATATAAATATCACTGGACTGAAATCAAGCTTTTGGGGAAGGCCCACACTCTTTCTGAAGGCTCTGTGGGAGAATTTATCTCATTCCCTGGCTCGTAGTCACATCATTTCAATCTTTGCCTCCATCTTATATCACTGTCTTTTCTGTGTCTGCCAAATCTCCCTTTGCCTCTTATAAGGACATTTATGATGGCACTTAGAGCCCACCTGGATAATCTAGGGTAATCTCATTTTGAAATCCTTAATTTAATTACATCTGCAAAGACCCCTTTTTCAATTAAGATAAGAGTCACAAATTCTGGGAATGAGGATGTAAACATACTTTGGGGAGCCATTGCATGCTCACTATATAAAGTCAAATACAGTATTTTCTGAAACTAGACTTTTATAACTCTAACCCACAGCATGTAAAAGTAGAAAGTGGGTATATTAGTGGCATTTGACTTAGCAGAGTAGAAGAAAGACAAACACACAGAACAAAAGATATTAATTAAAAATAAATAAGGAAAGCAATATATAATATCCAAGAAAGGCTCAGACATTATTAGAACATTCATGGATTGTCATGGATAAGGTAGGTTGAGGCCAGGAATTGAAAACAGGGAGTGCCTGAAAAATGCTAAGAGGCACAATCAGACCCCTATCTGCAATCATACATCCACTATAGAGGAGCCAAGGGACTAATTGTTATCACTTTTAAAAGAAATGTTATCTGGAAACACTGAACCAGAATGACTCAAATCTATAAAGCAAAAAGCAGCAAAGAAACATGGCACAAAAAATTAAAAATTTATGTGAAAATTTATATACACAGAGAACAATAATATAGTCCCCACCTTCCCTAGTTAAGACCCAGGATGTATCTATCCCCGAAAAGAAGATTAAAATTCTTTTATTGAGTAACTGCCACAGAGAAAAATAATGTTAATGTGTTGTACTCACCAGAAAAGCCAACTGCTCACCCAATGGATCAACAGTATCAAAAGTGGAACCTACCTGCTGGAAGAGGTATTGCCTTGGTGAAACAAGACGAAACACGGTAAAGAGACAGAGACAAAGATAGACACAGAGAGAAGCAGAGAATAACTAAGATATTACAAATTTAATGTAAAAATGTAATATGAGAACCAAAACTTGTTTGTGTAAAAATTTACATAGAGGGCATTTTATAAAGATTTTGGACCTTTCAGGAAGACTTATAAAGAAAAAATAGAAAGGAAGATAGGAAGGAAGGAAGGAAGAAAGGGAAGGAGGGAGAGAGAGAGGGAATGAGGATGGAAGATGGGGTGCAGAAGGAGGAGGAATTGGGAAAAAATAATAAATACATAGAACAATTACTAATTAAAGAAAAAACAAAATTTCTACAATAAAGGGCATATAATATACATCGTAGTCAAGCTGAGTGATAAACCCAGTATGTATAGTCTTAATTAAAAACATAGATATGAATTTAAAACAAATGAAGATATACCTTTAATGGACAGATCAAAGTATAGAATTATGGAGTTTTAAGAAAGTTTATATCTTCATCTGTAGCAATAAAAAGTCAATCAATAAGATTCAAGTTCAGAAACCATGATACAACCATAGCCACATTATTTAAAAATTCAGAAGTAAAATAAAAATCAAAGAAGTTGAAAATAGTAGGTGCCCTCCTGCATTGGTGCCAAATGGTATATTTTTAAAATTTTTAACCTTTAACTTATTTGCATTTTAAATATGGGTCAATGAACTATTAAACTTATTTAACCTAATCTTCTTTCCCTTGTTTAGAATTATAACAATTCAAATCAAATTTAAAGATTTATTTTTATTGTTTTTTGACAGAGACAGACAGAAAGAGACAGACTGAACGGGAAGGGCCCAGAGCAGTCTCCATAGTTGACAGCATTGGTTTTCCATATAGTTTCACTCCACAGGTAGGCACAGGGCTGTGCAGGGCAGGAACTGGGCCGAGGGTCTCCCGCATAGGCCCAGGCAAGAACTGAACTGGGGGCACACCCCAGTTTAGCATATGGGTCCATATGGGCCATGCCTGGGATTTGATCCTTGGGCTCCAGAGCTGCAAAACGAATGCTTAACCTGCTGAGCCATCCCAGCTTCCCCCAAATCAAATTTATATACGTCTTTTTTTGTCTTTAAAATATTTTCACAAAATTATATTCTATTACTAATATTCTATTTAATTAATGAATTAATGCATGATTATATGCTTTAGTAAAATATTCTCTTCATAGAGAAATGAAATGTTAGATATAATGCAATGTTTATTAACAAATTATTTATGAAATTTGATAGTAAATATAGTTTCTTGAAGAAATCTGTAGTACAAATTTGATAAAGAAAATGTTTTTTTAATAAAGAGAATATTCATTCCTGAAGTTGTCTGTATATTTTTACCTGATTTTAGACTGTTGAATTTTCTACAAATGAAGCTCTGTTTGTGTATTGTTATTGATTCCTGTCTCTATATCACCATCAGCAGACTAAATAAAACTGCTGGAGAGGATAAATGTTGACTTGTTCATTCAGAATTAGCACTCATTCAAAAACATTCTATAAGTATAGGAATGCAAATTTTATAAACTTGCTAATAATATGGTCTTATCTTTCTTAAGTCTAAAAAACTTTATTGCAAAGTATTATCTTTCAGAGTATCCTCGCCCTTTAAAAATAATATTCCCACATAACACACAGAGAACAAAGTACAAAGAGTTTACAAAACAGGATGAGATTCCCCATTATTATTTCTGGAGAGCATCCTAGTCTGATGTTTTTTCTTCTGCCATTCTTAGAGAAAGTATATTATTCCCAACAAGTCAGTTCAATTTCTACTTATTTCCTCAGGAATAAGGGTCAGGCAACATGCACTATCCTTGGGAAAGTAGCCTAAAATTACCCAAAAGGCCATCTCGGTTAGACATCAGAAAGCACAACTGTTTCCATTGGCACAAACATAATGAAAACAAAATGCTCTAAAACTATGTGCTTCATGAACCATAGTTTGTAAAAATATCACACATGCTGTGTTTTGACCACCCAAGAGAAATTAAAGTCACTCTATCACCCCACAAACATTTTGGCCTTACTGACGTTTATAATTCTAAAATCAGAAGCATGTTCCTAGGACACTATCAGTCAGTATCTGCTAAGGCCATGTTTTTTTAAAAAAAGCTTTCCAATGCCCCCTTTGTTCCTGAACTGCTATGGGAATTTATGGTATGCAACATGAAAGGCGAAATTAAGGTCACCTCTGCTGGATGCAGCCATGTGGGTGTGTGAATCAAAAACATGTAACAGAGAACCTGAAAGATTCCGGTGCCAATCTGGTCTCTTTCTCAACCCCTCTAAAGGTGATAAACCTTCTTGATTAAAAAAAAAAGGAGTCCTCAGATCAATTTCAGGATGTGCTGGATCTCACAAAAGTGATTTAGAATGGTCAAAGATGCCAATACTTTCAGGAAATGACCAACAAAAGTGCAAGTCAAAATCTTTGAGCTAAGTGTAAAAAAAAAATAATTCTGGCAATATTTTTATTTCTCCACGAAATAGATGAGAAATCAAGCTGTTTAGGCACAGCTGGAGAACATGTAGACATGAACCATAACACACCTGGTTTAGCTTCTCAAGAGGCTAAAGGTTTTGATGCTATTAGGACATAGCTTGATAGGATGTTTCATAAGGAGTAAAATGATCAGTCATCTAGCTGCTAAAATCAATGGATCCTGTTGAGTCCTTCAAAGGATTTGGGTCACTTATGTCCAAGAATTTAAAGGTCATATCTTACAACTGGTAAAAAGTGCAGAGATATTAAAACATGGTAATCTGTACCTGTCAAAGACAGTGGTCCACTGACAGATGCCAAGTAAGCAAAAGATAAGTAAAAATAAAAGAAGACTTTGTTATTTGACAAAAGCTACCATTTTAGTCATTCTGATTTTTCCTTCAAACATATCTTGCTTACACTTCAGCAATTTGATTTTCAATTTTCTTCCCACAAAAATTGTTGCACTATCTGCTTGGCCACCTAATGAGACCATGCCCACATTCAAGGCTCCTCTCAAATTGCACCTTCTTGGTAAAATAACAGTATCTTGGACCATCCCACACCAGGGAAGTCTTTGTTGACTCATCTTTGCTTCTCTGGGCAGTTATTGTATACTTTCTTGGCATGTTATGTATGTGTGTATTAATTTGTTTGAGCCAATACCATGTCCCCTTTGTTACAGTGCAAATTCCCTGAGACCAAGAAACAGACTTTTTATTTTCTACAGCACTTTCCTTAATCTTACACAAATAATATGTAATGGTTAACAAATGACCCAGCATAAATTTTTCATTTAGCATAAATAATATTGGAAGGAATCTGTATGTCTCATAATGCATTTTAAAAAGAGATTTATGCTGACCTTGTGAAGAAATACTATCCAATCGTCTAAAGCTTTTTTTTCTCCCAGTTATTTAGGAGTTTGGCTTAGAATAAGATGGTAAACAATAGAGGAACAATATTTACAGAACAGCTTCTGAGTTGCTTGTTGGTAATTCTACAAGTTACCTCTATATTTATGAGTTCAGTAAAGAGTTCCTTTGTAATTTGCTCCCTCTACACAGGAGTAGGCTGGGTCTGGAATTTATATCAGATGTTACTTCATTTAAATTTTTACAAAACTAGATTTCTTTTTAAATGATATTAAACTCAAGGCAATATATTAATATTGACTTTCTAAGCATGTCTAAGTTTAGTTCAAAGACCATGTACTTTTTGGAAGATTTTTTTTTCCTAGTAAAGATTCAGATAGTCTGAGAAAAATGGGTCTTAGCCTTTAGAAAAACATAAAGTTGTGTAAGTTAAGAAATATTATCAACTATACAAAGAATACAATACATTCAATAAAAATTAAACTTGAAAGAAAGCCTTTTATGTTCATAATCAACTTGAAAATATAGTTAGATATTCTGAAAGTGCCTTCATTATTCACATAAATATTTTTCTTTCTTTTTGCTTACAGAGAAAAGATACCATTTCCAATTAGAATAACATATTAAGTGAGTAAAAATAGAAAAACATTGTAAATAACATCACTGCATCTGAGTGATACAAGGACTTAAATGCAAACATGAGGATCATTATGTGGTCAGCCAAGTGAAAACCACCTAAAACAATAACAATTTTCATGATAGAGTCCTTGCTGTCACAAAAATGGGAAAATAAAATAGCTGCATATAGGGAAAGACATCTGAATACAAAAAAACACAGGTTTTGATGGAAAAGAGAGAAAGGTTTGAATCTATGCCCTCTTGTTTTTTAGCAGAGCTACTTTGGGAAAGGAACTACAATTCATGAGACCCCAGCTTCTTCCCCTGTCCAACAAGCATGATAGTTCCTCCTACCTGGATGCTATGTGATTAAATGAGGCATATAATTTGTAACAACTAGCAATCCACAGAAAAGTATGGTCATTCACCAGGTGTACATGAAAATAAAAGCATAAGTAAAGGTGAAACGTTATGTGGTGGAATACATATAGTTGGAAAGATAATTCTGCATGGGAGGAAGTGTTTATGTGAAAAAGTGATTATATATAAAAAAAGTGAAAATATAAATTGAGCCCATAATTCTAAGTGCAAGAGTGGGACATCTTGAGAAACCAATGAAACCTCCTAACCAGGGGAAAGAGAACCCACTTCTCCAGAGGTAAGTGGTGATATAATTATCAAACTCAATTATTAATACTCCAATTCTGACACCTTTCCTATTGGAAATGCTTTTTTCAGTCATTGCAAATAAAAATTTACCATTCATTCAAATTTAAATTGAGCTTTTATATAAGAGAACTTTTCTTAAAGAGTATCATTTTATTGTTCAAATAAATTATACTGGGCTTTCAAGTAATGACCAAGAAAGCAATAAAAACACTCTCAAGTAATTATTTGTAAGTATGGAAAATTTGGATCATTCATGAAATAGAAGTGCATATTCTAAGTCTAGTACTGCATACAGTGAAGCAGAGCAGATCACTAACTAAAAACACTGTAATGAATTTTTAATGGCCCTCTGTGAAATTCTTCAGATACAATAAAAACTCTTAGTAATGACATTAAATTGCAAAAATTATACTTATTCAGTGAGAACATATTTTATTTACCGGCAACATTTTTCTAGATGGAGTGTGATGCAGTTTAAAAAAGGTCTCCAGTCATACATTTTATTTTTTCAGCTTTCCTCTCACAGTTGCATCCAATTTAAGGTAATGGGTTCTTTCTGCTTTTGGTGTATGACATCTATTATCATCCCATAACCCATATGTTAATTTTGCAGCTCTGTTTCAAATGATGATTTAACTAGGCAGAAAAGAATAATAACTTTGGTATTCAGAGTAATATAAGGCCCAAGTGCCTCTGAGTCTACCAGTCCTGCAATGTTATTTTTGAAAACCTCAAATAAATTAAACTTTCAGTGAATTAAATTAAAGCATATTGAAAGCTCAGTTGAGATGAACAACTACAACATGCAGACTTTACGATTATAGTAATCCAACTTTCTTGCGTTAATGCACAATGTTTCATAGAAATAGGGGGACACTATTTCTATAAAATGATAAAAATGAACAAATAATGTCTTAATATTTCATTCTTTTATATAATGTTAATATTATTCATAGAATTTTAATTCTAATTTACCTTCACAATGTAATAAAATCAATAAATCCATCACAGGTGTTTTTGTTTGTTTGCTTGCTTGTTTTTATTCTTTTTTTTTTTTCTTACTTCAATTTAAAGTCCTGGATCATTGTTGACTATTTTAATATCAAGAAGAGCTTGCCTTTTGCAGTGATTTGTCTTGTATAGCACTTTATAGGTTTTTTTATTTATTTATATATATATATATATTTATTTATTAATACATTTTATTTATTTATTTATTTATTTTTAACAGAGAGAGAGAGAGACACACACACACACACACACACACACACACACACACACACAGAGACAGAGAGAGAACTGAACTGGGGGAGCTCCCAGTTCAGCACATGATTCTGCATGGGCCGGGGCTGGGATTCGATCCTCGGTTCCCAGCGCTGCAAAGTGAGCGCTTAACCCACTGAGCCATCCCGGCTTCCCCATGTTTGTTTGTTTTTTGGGATTTTTTTAATATATCATCAGAAGAGATTTGAGAAGAATCAGCTGTCAAAGTTGATACTGGAGAAAGTTATGGTAACAAAAGATGCACTGGCTTTCTAAAAGCCTCTGTCTAGTGAAGAGAGAGCCAGGTTGTTTTCAGAACCCTCAGCCCCGCCTGGGACTCAATGTCCTAAGCCAAGCTCCAATCCCTTTAATTTAGCTGTTCCCCCATCTTGTCTTCACAAGTTAAAAAGGAAGTATAAATCTTAATAACATCTAGACAAGACCCATAGAGATTAATAAAGTCATAAAAATAAGGTCTGTAAAGGAGCATTAATAAAAATAAGATTTTTTTTTCCAAAATGGGGAGTGTGTTGAGATGAGAGAATGACTTGATAGTCCCAAAACTGCTAAATTATAAAAGAGGCATCTGAGGAAAAGTCCTTGGATGAATGCATGGGCAGGGAGCAGATAGAGAAAAGTTACCTTTTTAAGACTAAAATAGATAAGAAAGTGAATTAAAAAGTTGGCATTTGGTTAGAACAAGAAGCATGATTTAATGTGAGATTTGAATGTGTTGTTAAATTCAGGTATTGAATCTTATTGAAATACAGATATTGGCAAAGAGAAGCTTGTGTGTTCCTAGTAGAAGAGGTTGAAAAGGACCAATGTTTTCCAAAAGAAGCAGCATCATTCGTGGGGCAGAGAGAAGGCATCATAGGAGACAAACATAGATTATACCAACTTTACCTACTCTACAATAGCAACAACATCAACAGCGGTTTAGGGATTGCTGATTATGCGAGACCATATTCTTTATTAACTCTTTAAATGCTCAAACAACCATCAAAAATAATAATAATAAATAACTCCCAAAACCTAGCTGCAGAGAGTTTATGTAACTTGGTCAAGATCACAGTTAATTAGGGACAAAAGCAAGGTCCGAAGCTCAGCTGTCTGGATCCATTTCTTCTGTTGTAATGTTTCCTGGCTCTCAATATTATCATTTATTTTATTTTTGTTTATAAAATTGTTTATAATTCTGAACCTTTAGGGTTTGAGTTAGGGTATGAACAGCACCTGGGCCAATGTGGTATATTTGCAACTCTAAAAAATGGGGGTAGAAGGGGCTGGGAGAAACAAAAGACATATTAGACTCTTCAGAATGTTGAGAGAAGTACAATTAGAAAAAGCCTACTCAATGTGTTCAATGCTGTCATTTAACATCACAAATTACTTACAGAAAGTAAATTACTTTAGAAGGTAAAGCCTGACTTCATTTGGTTGCAGGGGATGGACAAAAAAGTAAAGTTCTTTAAAGGTCTAATGCAGGCACTCTTGGCATATCAAAGAATCAGAAATCACAAACACAAACCTGGTCATCTCCATGATCCTGTACATAGAAAACTCTAAAGACTCTATCAGAAATCTATTACAAATAATAGACAAATACAGTAAAGTCACAGGCTATAAAATCAATGTCCCAAAATCAACTGCATTTTTGTATGCCAACAATGAAACTTCAGAAAGAGTGATGAGAAGATCTATTCCTTTTGCCATTGCAAACAAACAAACAAACAAAATGAAATACCTAGGAATAAATCTAACAAAGAATATGAAGGACTTATACACTAAAAACTATAAGACACACTTAAAATAAATTAAAGAGGACACAAAGAAATGGAAAAACATTCCATGTTCATGGATTGGAAGAATCAACATAGTTAAAATGGCCATACTCCCCAAAGCAATATACAGATTCAATGCCATTCCCATCAAAATCCTACAGTCATTCTTTCAAGAAATAGATTTTAAAAAATCATCAAATTTGTGTAAACCACAAAAGACCATGAATCGCAAAAGCTATCCTAAGAAAAAAGGACAAAGCTGGGGGCAGCTCACTGCCTGACTTTTATCTGTACTACAAAGCCTCAGTAATCAAAACAGCTTGGTATTGGCAGAAAAACAGACACACGGACCAATGGAACAGAATTAAAAAACCCAGAAACAGGGGAAGCCGGGATGGCTCAGTGGGCTAAACGCTCACTTTGCAGTCCAAGGGACCAAGATCGAATCCCGGCCCCGGCCCGTGCGGACCCATATGCTGAACTCGGGAGTTCCCCAGTTCAGTTCTCTCTCTCTCTCTGTATCTCTCTCTCTCTCTCTGTCTCTGTCAAAAACAATTAAAAAAAAAAAAGAAGAAAAAAAAAAAACAACAAAACCCAGAAACAAACCCATAAATTTATGGACAGATTATTTTTGATAAAGGATCAAAAAATATACAGTGGGGAAAAGAAAGCCTCTTCATTAAATGGTGCTGGGAAAATTGGAAAACCACAAGCAAAAGGCTGAATGTGAACTGCAATCTCTCACCACATACCAAAATTAACTCAAAATGAATTAAAGACCTCCAAATAAGAAAGGAAACAATAAATTGCATAGAAGAAAACATTGGCACTAAACTTATAGACCTGGGATTCAGGGAGAACTTTATGAAACTGACCTCAATGGCAAGGGAAGTAAAAGCACAAATAAATGAATGGGACCTTATCAAGCTAAAAAGCTTCAGTGCTGCAAAGGAAACCATCAACAAAGCAAAGAGGCAACCAACCAACTGGGAAAAAGTATTTGCAAACAATGCCTCTGATAAGGGGCTAATATCAAAAATATACAAAGAACTTGTACAACTCAACAAGAAAAAAACAAGCAATCCAATTAAAAAATGGGCAGATGAC
>PVKE010015256.1:0-33743 GCA_004027555.1 Craseonycteris thonglongyai
CTCTCTCTCTGTCAAAAAAAAAATGTTTAAAAAAAAAAAAGTAAACTAAATTGTTTTCTTCTAAAAATTTCTTTGTATGTGTTAATGATGTATAAAACCACACAAGAATTTTCACTTGTTTTAAATGCCATAAAAATGGATTTTACTTTTATTGATAATTGGTTTAATAAAAACACAATTTGAAATTCAGAAATGATTTAAAAAATTTTTAAAGGTTTCATTGCCTTTAAAAAAACTGCATTCTATTTGTAAGTCTCTCCATGTCTGCAAGCATACCAAATGACTCATGAGTACCTGGGTTCTTGCCTTGCATACAAAATTACCTTCTCAGAGTAGGTAGAACTTGTTCGCATTTGCAGTGATAGGTCAGTGACTTGGCTGTGAAAGCAGTGCTAGATTATAGTTGAAGGGAAGAGATGAGATTTCTCTTATCCATTGAAATATGTTAGATGCCTGTAAGTTGAGAAAACTATTGTACGGTTTGTGGGAGGTATGATTTAGTATTTTTGACTTTTTGAAGTAAGGTTGATTGTCTTGTATTTAAAAAATTGCTCTTGGGGAAGCCGGGATGGCTCAGTGGGTTGAGCGCTTGCTTTGCAGCCCCGGGGACTGAGGATTGAGCCCCAGCCCCGGCCCATGTGGACCCATGTGCTGAACTGGGGAGTGCCCCCAGTTCAGTTCTCACCTGGGTGGGACCCCGGCCCGGTTTCTGCCCTGTGCAGCCCCAGGCCCAGCTGTGGAGTGGAACTATGTGGAAAAACTGATGGTGTGCAGCTGTGGAGACTGTTCTGGGCCCTCCCCTATCTCTCTCTCTCTGTCAAAAACAATAAATAATAAATCTTTAAAAAAAAACAAAAAAGTGCTCTTATGGTAACGTGCTTCTAAAAATTTAAAGTCACAGTAGTAACACCTGGAAAATTTAGAACCCCCTGGAGAATTTCCTTACTTAAAAGAAAAATACCTGAAAAACTCCAAATTTAGTTAGCCAAAAAATAACTTCCTGCTAGAGTACAGTCAGTTGCTATCATGTGATAATTGTTTTCCAAAGATAGATCATGTTATTAAAATTTGCATTTATATTTTTAAAGATTTATTAATTGAGAGAAGGTGAGAGACAGAGAGAGAGAGAGAGAGAGAAGGGGGCACGGCCCAGAGCAGTCTCCATAGTTGTACATCATTAGTTGTGAAATGGTTTCATTCCACACAGGTGGATGTGGGACTGCTCAGGGTGGGAACATCACCGGTGGCCTCCTGCATGGGAAACGAACCTTCATTGCCATCCCAGCAGGTGTCAGTTGCGCCACAGTTCAGCACGTGGGTTTGCATGAACCAGGGCTGGGATTCGATCCCTGGACCTCATGGTTGCAAGGCAAGTGCTCAACCTCTTGAGCTATCCCAGGATCTTCATATTTATGTTTTTAATGCTTTTAAATGCTGTAATTTTAGGGAAAAGGGTGGTGGTAGCTTAATACATCAATTTTCAAATTCCCAATCACAAAGTAATTATGGAAATTTAATAGTTCGGTTTTCTTTTTCTATTTAAGTTATAGGTATACCACACTGAAAAAATTACTATTTGATGACATAACTCTAGCTTTCAAACCAGATTAATGACCTTTTTCTGTCATCACTATTATTATTGGTGTATGTTAGCTATTGATATATAATAAACTATTCCAGAACTTCATTTATTATTGCTTTTGAGTCTTTGGGTCATCTGGGTAATTCTGCTGTCTGGGCCAGGCTTAAATGCTTTTATGTGAACTTGCTTATAATTTATTTCTCATGGCTTAATTGGTAGATAGACTAAACTAGCTTGTCCAGGGTATTCTTCGTCTTACACTCATGGCTGGTGGTTAGCTGGCTATCACCTGGTTAACAGAGTGACAGGGCTGTGTGTCTTTAGATACACAGTAGGGTAGCTTGGCCTTGTTCTGTAATGGCAGAGTACCGGTATATTTCCAAGAGAGAGGTATGGAAATGTGCAGGAGTTCTTGAGCCGTAGGCTCAAAATCAGTGAACTAATTTTCACTGCTTTTCTCTTGGCCAAAGCATGTCATCGGTCCAGTTCAAATTCAAGGGATGGGTAAAGAATACAAAGTGACATTGCCAAGGGTGTAAATATAGGGAGACCAAAAAAATTGGGGGAACTTTTGCAATCAATCTCCTACATTTAGCATAGTGCTTTTTTCAATTACCCATTTATATACTTTTTAAAAAACCTTATTAGTGATACAGGGGTGGTCAAGAAATTCATAGAGTTATTGAGGAGGTGAAAGTACTAGTGCACACAGTTTGATTGTATGATTTATTATTATTAGTATATGAGTATGTGTCCAATTTCAGCCTACTTGGCATCCGTGTTCTTTCAGATATCACCAAAGAAGCATGTCAAATGTGAAGAAAACCCAAGTATAGATAAAATTTAATTTTGTGCTGTCATTAAGTTCCTCACAAAACAAAGGAAAACACCTCAAACCATTTTGGAAGAGATGTTAGCAGTTTGTAAGGATTGTTGCCCTGGGAAATTCATGGTTTACAAGTGGCATATCCTTTTCAAGCAAGGCAGAATCAATTGAAGATGACCTCCATCTGGGGCGCCCTATTAAGACCACTTCCTCAGACATTGTCAAAAAATTGAAGACTTGTAGTGGAAGGTGCCAGATTGAATCAAAAGTAGCTTGCAGAAATGGATGAGTATTATCTACAACCATTTTGAATATTCTCCATCAGCATCTAAGAATGTCAAAAATCATTGCAATATGGGTAACAAGAATTCTCACACTGCTTAAAAAAACAACTGTGTTGAGTGTTCACAGTTTTTGGACCTCTGCAAAGGCAACAAAGATGAAGTTTTAAGCTGGATTGTCACTGGGGATGAAATTTAGGTTCATCATTATCAGCCTGAGTCAGAGCAGGAGTCAGTGCAGTGACACAAAAAGGGCACATCACTCCTAAGAAGTTCAAGGTCTCACAGTTGGCTGGAAAAATCATGGCTACTGTTTTTTGGGATCTGGAGAATGTCTTGCTGTAATTACAAGACTAAGGGTGTCACAATAACTGAAGAGTACTACAGCGATCCCTCGTTTTTTGCGGTTAATGGGGACCAGAACCTTCCGCGAAAGCTGAAAAACCGCGAAGTAGGATTTGCCCTTAGGAATGTTCGTGTATGCGGGTACAAGAATGTTTTAAATATGTAAACAGTATTCATACTTTACTCATTTAAGACAAAAATTACAACAGTATACGTATTTACTTAAACGTGTCAGTGCTAATTAATAAGGTTAATGACAAAACCTTATACAGTAATAAACATGAATCAACATTGCTTTCTGAGAGAGGCCAAGAGTCTTGTGTTGGTGGCGGAGGAGAGGCTCTCACGTGACTCGTAGAAGCTTTAGGCTCACTTGGAGACTCTTCTGCTGGAGGCGCTGACGGGAGAGCCGGGGGCTTTACCTTGGAGAGAAACATGGTGATGGGTCGTTGTTGTCTTTGTTTTTTCTTTTCCTTCAAAACTCCCCTGTACAAGGACATAACCCCATCAATGGGGTTCTGGGCGCCCCGGAGGAAGCTTTCGCAGGGGCACAGCGCTTAGGCGGCATTATAAGGGCATAATTAATAAAAAAAGTTATCACTTAAACAAAACAAGTTATCGCCAACACAACACTAAAACCCTGTCAACGCTCCTTTCCGCAATGTGGCTGCCGACATGGTTGTATTTTTTCATTTTTATTTTTTGATGAATATTTTGGAAAAACCCGCGAAGCACTGAAGCCGCAAACCATGAAGCGTGAAGTGGTGAGGGAACACTGTATTCCAGTCTGCTGAAACAGTTAAAAGAATTTGTGAGGGAGAAAAGAAGAAGAAAATAAACCAAAGGGGTGCTTTTTTTGCACAACAACATGTCCACGCACAAGAGCAATGTACATCTGGAAACAGTGTAATTGTTATCAACCAATGTCACCCCAATAAATGTAACAATTTAAAAAAAATGGAAAAATAAAAGCAGTATTGGCATTCACAAGTGTGGCTTCTGAACATTAAACCACCCACCCTACAATCCAGACCTGGCTCTGTCTGATTATTATTTGTTCCTACATATGAAAAAATAGCTTTGAGGGAAGAAATTTACAGACAAAGAGGTTAAAGCTGCAACATTTTTTTTAAAGATTTATTTTTTATTGTTTGAGAAGGTGAGAGAGGGAGGAGGGTTCAGAGCAGTCTCCATAGTTGTATATCATTAGTTCTGACATGGTTTCATTCCACGCTGGTGGATGTGGGGCTGAACAGGGGGGCCTCCCACATGGGAGGTGAGAACCTTCACCACCATACCATCCTGAAGGTTACCAGTTGCACTGTAGTTCAGCATATGGCTTTGCATGGGCTGGGGCCTGGAATCAAACCCCAGACCTCACAATTGTGAGGCAAGCACATAACTGCTGAGCTATCCCAGCATCCCCTAAAGCTGCAATTTGAGGGCAAAAATAAAACACCTTTTGTCTCTCTGTCAGAAATAATAAAAATCTTTTTAAAAAACCCACTTTTTTTGAGGGAATAAATACATAATTGAAAGATCTGAAAAGTTTATTAGGGTTAAGGGTGAATATATTGAACAGGAAAAATAATGGGTTTTTTACCCTTTTCCTTCATTCCATAAATTTCTTGGCCACCCCCCATAAAGCCACATACCCATTCCACTTAGTAGCCATGCTTACACCTACAACAGCTTTTATCTTACTTCCTTCACAGCTACAGCTTCCCCACGAAATGCAAATTGAGTTCTCTAATTAAACAGTTGAGTTATTTCACAGTCTAGTTAAGAAAAGTAAAAGATGCCTAAAAGTGTCTTCTTTTATCTCTTAATCTGATTACGTTTTTCTGCCTTTCTGTGAAGGCTTTTAATAATCTAGTTTTAAACATCACCCATGTCAAAGCCAGGGCCCTACTAGGAAATAGATAGAACCTTGAGATATAGAATTGGGCACATTTGTATGGACATGCTTTATAATCTTAACCCCCAGATTTTTGTCATCCTCTATGCCTGCAGTCCTTCATCTTAATGAGGAAAACAGCCTCTCCTTGTCTGGAAATGGTGCAAAGAATATATTTGAGGCAAGTGCCTCCTAATATGTGGCCTCATTTTCCTCATTGATGGGAGCTTGCAGGGTCAAATCTCAGCACAACCTGTGTGAGGGATTTCAGTACCTGCTCTAGAGAAAAATAGACCAGGTTTCCTCAGTCTCAGCACTAGTGATATTTTGGGCTGGATAATTTCTTTGTTATGGAGAGTTGTCCCATGTATTGTAGTTACATCTCTGTCATCTACCCACTAGGTCAAGCTTGTCTAACATGTGGCTCATGGATCACATGCGGCCCCCCAGGACAGCTTTGAATGTGACCCAACACAAACCTGTAAACTTTCTTAAAACATTATCAGATTGTTTTGCGATTTTTTTTTTTTAAGCTCATCAGCTATTATCAGTGTTAGTGTGTTTTGTGTATGCCCAAGATAATTGTCCTTCCAGTGTGGCCCAGGGAAGCCAAAATGTTGGACACCCCTGCCCTAGATGCTTATAGAATCCTCCTAGTAATGAGAATCAAAAACATTTCCAGGCATTAACAAATGTCAACTAGATGAACTCAAAAGGAATTGAAGAACTGGTTGACATGTACCAGTAGGAACCAGGTAATATGTGTGAGAGTGAATATTTAGAGTGTTAAACCAGAGGAATCCATTTCTAAGGCTGGATATGGATGAACTTATGGCATGGAGCTATTTACTTGTGATTCTGGATTTAATGTTTTGGCAAGAACATCTGGAGTCAGTCCTGATAGCACAACCTTGGTATCTCCTTTAAATCTGGCTATGATGTGACCTGTGCTAAATGAAATGTTAGAACACTTTTGAATGAGTATTGAGAAATCAGAAGATTTGGGGAAGTAGGAATGTTAGAATGAATGTATTATGTGAGACTAAAAATCATCATTAGAATATAATGCCCCAAATAAATTACTGCATGTAAAAAAAAAATTCTGATTTCCACAGTCTATACAGGTTTATTTCCCAGTGTTCTCTTCACTGGCTTGCCCACTGATTTTCTCCCTGCCATTAAAAAAAAAATTTACATGAAATTGATGTAACAAAAAATTAACCACTTTCAGGTATACTATTAAGTGGCATTTACATTAACACTGTGCAGCCAGTTTTTATCAAGTTCCAAAACATTCCATCACTTCAAAAAAACCTGTATATAGTAGCTGTGACTCTTCATTCCTTCATCCTACAATTCCCCGGCAGCTACCAATCTGCTTTCTGTCCTTATGGATTTGCCTATTTGGAGCTGTCATTTATTTTTAACTACTGTGCATCTGTTTATCTTCTTTCTGCCTCGTGTATCCTAAATTCTATTAGAACTCTTCAGTTTTTGGTCCACTAATTTCTTCCTCCTCATGAAGATTGTATCCTATAGTTTAAATTAGTTACAGTAACCCTTACCATTTCACTCCATGGAAACTGCTCTTGTGTCTCTCAGATTGCTTCCTCTCATTCTTTCCTGCAGCATGTTTCACCTTTGCAGGGGATGTGGTGGGGTGGGGATTAGGGGAGGGCCCTCTTCCCAGTGTTTATATTTTGACTTCAGGCCTTTGTTTTCACTTTTCCCACCTTCTCCCTGGGTGATCTTTACTTAAGTGATCAAATCTAGATCTCTAGCCCAGGTCTCTTTAATTTCCAGACCTATTGGAATTCTTTCTCCTGGATGTTTTAAAACTACTTTTAAACTGAACATGTTAAAATTGAAATCATTTTCTCTCATTCTTTCTCCTTCCTTAAATAGAAGGAAACCTCCATATTGCTCTTCCTTCTGTTCTCTATCTTGGTAAATGACATCATCATTCATAGAGATCCCTGAGTTTGTTCCTAGGAGTCAGTGTTATTTCCTCTTTATATCTATTTCTCCATCTCTGGTCATTCTTTTAAGTCTACCCCAGCCCTTAAGTATTTGTGGAATCTGTTCCTCTTATTTTTATAGTCCTCACTTCAGTTTAGGGACCTTATTCTTTGCTGAAACAGGAGTTCACAAATTTATAGCCCACAAGTCAGGCTGGTTTTTGTATAGTTGGTTTTTTTGTTTGTTTTTTGTTTTTTGTTTTTTTATAATACAGCCTTGCTCATTAGGTTATGTATTCATTATCTATTAACATTTTATGCTGCAAAGGCAGAATTGTGTAGTTGGAACAGAGGCTACCATATGGTCTACAAAACCTAAAATATGTATTATCTGGCCCTTTATAGAAAAGATTTGCCTATCCTTGGACTATTACTGATTTTATGTCTCTAGCATTGTTTAGCCTTCTCTCCCACTGCAGATAAGTAGTCTGACCATATATACCCTTGCATGAATCTTTTCTTTAATATTCATTCCTAGCATTGTAAAGTTCCAGACCCTTATCATGACATAAAGTCCCTGCCTACCTCTCTTGGCTTATTTTCTCATTCAGAAGGCATCTTGATCTCTGGTATGTGCTTTTGCCTCTGTCTGAAATGTTCTCTCTTCTCTTTCTAGTATATTTATTTTTCTCAAAATCTAGCACAGATGTCATTTTCCTAAGAAGTCTTCTGACATTCCAGATTGTTCCTTCTCTTTTTTTGCTTTCTTCATATCTTTTACACTTTTTTGTTGTATTTTAACATACCTGTTGTCATTTTATCCATTTAACAATATCCCTCTAGTAGACTTTAAACTCAACCCTGGGCCAGGGTTGGGGCTGGGTGCTAAATACTAATTTAAGAAGTGTTAGTTGACTGAATGAATTGATTGCTTTTGTCTTAGACTTTTCCTTACTAGTCTGTCAGGACAAGAATTATATCTCAAACAATATTTACATCCTTTGATTACATATAGGTAGGAAAATAGTAGGCCCTATTAGATCCACACTAGGCACAGATATTGGTTAAATTATTTATTTGAATTCTCTAGATTAAAGTGAAAAGGCACAGAGATTCTTTTTTAGGGAGAGTAGACATTCATCAAAGTGAGACTATATAAGCTTGTTAAAAAGGAACTTGATTTACCTGAATTGGTAACCCTTGTCATATATAGGCATTTTTTCCCTTCTGTATTTGGTAATTTAATTGAATATTTTGTGTCATTAACTAAGCATTCTATGATAAGTTCTACATAGTGCATATATAAGGAACAATTTAGATGGAACATGCTAAGTTGTTGCATTTATTATAGAACACTGTCTAAAAGTACTGAGTTAGTCTAAGTGTAAATGGGAACAGAAATGGAGCCTTACTATTGCCATTAGCTGTTAGCTATCTGTACCTTTTTTTACTGGATTAATTTGCCTATTTGTGGTACGTAGGTGCCAGCCCTGGTAGGATTCCTAGCCTACAAGTTGCAGTGGTCATCATTATTGATACCTGTCTAGTGGTTTTTATGTGCCAGCCACTGTTCCAAGCACAGTACATAAGTTAACTCATTTATAACCTATGAGGTAGATGCTGTTATCCCTATTTTACAGATGAGGAGCTCAAGGCACAGGTAAGTGAAATAAACTTGGCTAAGAAATAAGCCAGTTGTAGAGCCCCAGCTATCTGGATCCAGCATACATGCTGTTGGGCACTATGCTGACTTTCTCTTAATTGGTTATGGAATGGGTTGAGTGCACATTTGTTGCATTTATTGAATTCCTCTCTAAAACGAACTGACTGCAATTGTGGGTCAGTGGGGAAACCCATAGGAAAAATGGTTAAAGATAGGTTTTTGAAAAAAGAGACATGTATATTTCATTTTATATTTATTGTGCATGACTAATTATAGAACTTTTTTTTTTTTTTAGCACCATTCTGTTTTTATCTTTTACTGGAAGTTGAGGCAAAAGTTTGATTTTTTTTTTTTTTTTTTGTCTTAATGTGTGTGTACAGTAGGTGTTTGTTTACTAATGATTGGCTTTAAGAGTAGAACTATGGGGCAATAGTGGTAAACATAACTGGAAAGATAAATATATAACATGAAATAAAATTATGTATGTGGTTCTAGAAGATGTCATTGTACTTAGCTATAGGGATGTATAGTCCCTAAACCTGGAAGTATATTAATAATTGACTTGTGCTAATCAGGAGGAAATCAATATTGGAGCTGGGTGCAGTTGGTCATTTAGCAAGATTAAAAAAAACACTTAGAGGTATAACTTATATACAGGAGCTAGCATAAAGCCTCAGTGTACAACCCTGAGCTTAAGCTAAGTATAGAACATTTTCATTATCATTTCAGAAGGCTCTCTTGTGGCCCCTTCCACTGAATAAATACTATACCCCATACCTTGCTTTATTTTTAAAAATTGGATTTATTACTACTTGGCATATATTAGTTTGTGTTTCCTACTAGAATGTAAACTTCATGAGGACAGGGCCATGGTTTTGCTCATTATTCTATTCTAGTGCTCAGCATAGTGCTGACATACCATAAATGCTTAACAACTATTTGATAACTATAAATTAATTGAAAAACATGTTGTTGTCCACTGTATGTCATGTTATATGGTAGGTACACAGGTGCTCTTTTATGTACTAGGTGCTGAGGATAGATAATAAATTTTAGTTTTCTAGTGTGAGGCTTTGGACATTCAGCATGATACAATTTTAAGACATGGGAATTGAACCATGCTAGTCTTGGGTTCAGAGTGTGCTGGTCTTTGCTTGCGTGAATGTTAGGAAATATGGGAAATTTGCTACCGGTTAGAGATAATGGTAGTTTATCTATTGGCTTGCCTTCTTGAGAGGATCTGATTTCTTATAGTTATCGCAAATTCTTAACTTACACTCTTGGTGGTAAAACTTTTTGAATACCTCAAACAAGTTGCAAAAGACTAAAATGCTTTTGTTTTGTGGGGAGAGAATTGTGATAGAAACAACTTTGGTTTGTTTGGTCAGATAATACCGTTTAGCTGTTGTTTGTATCGCTTTGTTAAAACATTGAAAATCCTTTTTGCCATATTTAGGTTTAAGGTAAGTAAAGGAGTCTGTGGTTTAGAAATTATTTTAGTTCAAACTTATATTCATATGGTAGAGAAAGAATTTTTTTTTTTTTTTTTTTAGATTTACTTTATTGTTTTTGACAGAGACAGAGAGAAGGGGGAGGGCCTAGAGCAGTTTCCATAGTTTTGCATCATCAGTTTTCTACATAGTTTTGTTCCACACAGGTGGGCGGGGACCATGCAGGGCAGGAACTGGGCTGGGGGGCCTCCCGCATGGTTAGCATGCCCCAGTTCAGCATATGGGTCAGCAGGGCCCTGGGCTGGGATTCAGTCCTTGATCCCTGGGGATGCAAAGAGCGAGCACATAACTCACTGAGCCATCCCGGATTCCCCAAGAAAGAAATTTTGAGCTGAAAGTGACCCTTTGTATTCTGGTTTTGCTCTTATCTGTCAAGTTTAACCCTCTCATTTTACATTCGAGAAAACTAGGGCACAGATAAGTTATGTTATATGCAGCAACTAGACCAATTTGTTGAACTCAAAAGTTCCTGGCTCCTTTGCATTCATGTTACAAGTTGAATCACTTGGGAACTTTTATGTACATGTTAGAGTCCTGCTTTCAAAGGTTTTTTGTTTTTTTTTAAATTTTTATTAGATTTGGGATTGGGACCAGGAATGTATAAGATAACGAAAGTAAAGCAAAATAATAGCTCAAACTACTTTGTTCTTACTTTTAATAATGAATAAATTTTCCAAGTGAAACGGTTCTTAGAACCATTGTTCTATAATTCTTTTTAACTTAATGTATTTTTCTTAGAGCAGTTTCAGGTTTACAGAAACACTGAACAGAAAGTACAGAGAATTTTCATATACTCCCTCACTCCTACCCACAGTTTGCCCTATTATTAAAATCTTGTATTGTGTGGTACACTTGTTAAAATTGATGAACCAATATTGATACATTGTTAACTGAAATCCATAACTTATTATTCATAATTGGTATTTAGACACATTCTTTGTGTTGGATCATTCTATGACTTTTGACAAATGTATCCATCATTATAATATCATACAGAATAGTTTTACTCTTCTAAAAATTCTCTCCTCTACCTATTCTTTCTTACTCTTTTCCTATCCCTAGCAACCCTAATCTTTTTTCTACATATTTCTATAGTTTTGTCTGTTCCAGAATGGCATATAAGTGGAATCATATAATACATATAGCCTTTTTCTAGGCTGCCTTCTTTGACTTACTACCGGTAATATGCATTTAAGGTTCCTCTGCGTCTTTTTGTGGTGTGATTGCTCATTTCTTTATATTGCTGAATATTTTATTTCATTGTATAAATATACTAAAGTTTGTTTTACCCTTTCACCCATTGAAGGACATCTTGGTTGCTTCTGTTATACGTTTTGGCAAATATCAATGAACCTACTTATAAACATTTGTCTACAGGTTTTTAAGTGCATGTTTTCAATTCATTTGAGTAAATATACATGAATGCTGTTATTGGATAGTATAGTAAGAGTGCGTTCAGTTTTGTAGGAAGCTGTCAAACTGTCTTTCAAAGTGGCTGTACAATTTTGCATTCCCACCAGCAATTGTGACAGTTCATGTTGCTCCACACCCTTACCAGCCTTCGGTGGTGTCAGTGTTTTGGATTTTAGCTATCCTAATAGGTATGTAGTGGGTCTCCTTCTTTTAATTTGCATTTTCCTAATCACATATGATGTTGAGCATCTTTTTAAAGTATGCGTATTTGCTGTCCTTATATCTTTGGTGAATTGTCTTTTCAAGTCTTTTGCCTGTTTTTAATGGGGTTGTTTGTTTCCTTATTGTTGAATTTTAAGAGTTCTGTGTATTTTAGATACATGCCATTTATGAAATACATATTTTGCAAATATCTTCTTGTCTTTGGTTTGGCTTCTAGTCTCTTAACAATGTCTTTTTGCAGAGCAGAAGTTTTAAATTAAAAAAAGTAAGTTATCAATTTTTCTTTCATAAATTTTGATTTGATGTTGTATCTAAAACGTCATCACCAAATGCAGTTTACCTAGATTTTCTCCTGTTATCTTTTAGAAGATTTATAGTTTTGAGTAATTTTTGTGAAAGATATAAGCTCAGTTTCTATTTTATTTTATTTTTTTGCATGTAGATGCTCTTGATCTAGCACAATTTTTTGAAAAGACAGTCATGACTGTTTGATGTCCTCTTTGGAGCATGCTGAACTGTGAATTATTAAAATGAACTTAGAAACCTGAGATTGTTATCATGATTCCATTTTTTTATACTAAGTCTCCAAAATCTGGACATTTCAATTCAGACTAAACATTTTCAATTATTCAGTAGCCTCATGTAGTTAGTGGCTGTTGTATTGGACAGCACAGGTAGAGACAGTCAGAGCTTAGAATGGTTAGGAAAGGCCACAGAGGAGCTGGTTCTTGAGTTTATTTTGCCCAGTCACTCACTCACTGATTCAGTCATTCATTCAACCAAGAACTCCTGAGAACTGGGGTAAAATATGCAGACATGTCTTATCTTCTTGTGGATAGTACATTTAATGGTTACTTATACAATTATTAGAGTAGGTTGTTTATGAAATAGTGGAAGGAGTATAAACTTAGAGTTAAATATTTTTTTAAACCAAGGGTGATGGTGGTAACTGCATTGTAGGATTGGTAGGAGTAAGTGAAATATGTACCCAACACTGTATTTGCTGTCAAGTATTTAATAAACACTGTTTTTTCTTTTATCTTCTTACTTTAGTTTCTGTCCCTTGTTGATTATATGGGAGTCTGGGCAATGGGGAGAAGGGGCTTAGGATGTGGTAGAGCCAGAAAAACAAATTGGCTATGCAGGGACTTGAATGAGCTCTTACCTTCTTTTTTTTTATCCCCAACCTTGTTTCACTATAAGGTCCTGCTTCCTGGACCCAGAACTAAGGTTTGTACTTTAAGTGCTAAGGCTTATTTAACCATGTTAAACAGATTTTTGTGGGCTGGTTTAAGAAAATAAATGATTACTTTTTAACTGTTTCTTTCCAAATACTTGTTCTGTCAGTGAGAATTTGATACTCTGCTAAATTAGTTACTGTCTGTCTCTTGTTTGTTAGATAGGAAGTGTTTTAGAAATATTTTGAGAAGTGTCGAAATAGAATAATTTTATAACTTTAGAAAACCCAGTTCTATTACACTTCTAAGCACTCTGGTCCTTGTAATTTTTACATTGTGAGAGATCTTGAAACTTTACCTTATTATTTTATGTTAGCTTTATTAAACTTATAAATATAGTTACATTATTTTTGAAATGAGTTGTAGAGACACTATTATTGTGTATTGAACACTTGAACTTGACTTAGATTGGACAGATAGTGGTTTTTCTGTGTGTTAGCTATATAATTCTAAGTCCAGTTCATTCAAAAGATATAATTTGGATATGGTCAGGACATTATTTGTGTATTTACTTATTTACAAACTCACATGAGCTTTGCTAGTTACTTGTAAGAGGATAATAACAGAAAAAAATATGTTTAGATTGGTTGGTCAAAGAGAAGACATCTCTGAGAAAGTGACATTTAAGCTGAGAAAAGGATAGAAAGGAGTGGGCTGGTGGGCTAGAAAAAGAACATTCTAGGCAAATGGAAATACAAGGGCTGTTGGGAAAAAATCAGCCATAAATGCCACTGTTTTTCTATTACATGCCTGGATACTTTCCGGACAGCCCTTGTATATGAAAGAGTCCTGAGGAGTCAAAGAGTTTTATATATTCAGTAAATTGAAAGATGCCTAGTGTGGCTGAATGACAGTGAGCGAGTGGGGCCGGGAGAATAGCATGAGGTAAGACTCAAACCAGATCTTTCAACTGTTTTAATCAGGGAAATGAGATAGGCAAGTGCAACTTTGAAGTGGGAAGTATAATATAGGGGTTTGTAAATGTTGAAAGTATGGTCTGACCTACAGAAATAAACATGAGAAGCAACAGTTCTCAAATGATCATTTAAATACCATGCATTTAAAGTTCTGGGAATGCATAACATAATTTGGTGAGAGTATAGAGACAGAAGAGAAAGAGTCTAGAACCAAGCCCAAAAGAACTCTAATATTAGATGTTGGTAGAAGAGGAACCAGCATAGGAGGGCCTCAGGTAAGCAGGGTTTTTTGTTTCCTTCCTTCTTCCTCCCCTCCCTCCCTCCCTTACTCCTTTCCTCCCTTTCTCCCTTCCTCCCTTCCTCCCAGTCTTTCTTTCTGCCTTTCAGTCTTCCTTTCTTAGCAGATCAAAGATCCTAAAATGGCAGTGGGGAGCAAGGAGGACATTGTTTTGAGAAGTGTGGAGGAATTGAATAACCTCAGTCTTTGTGGGATTTATGAAAGTAGTGTCTTTGGGGGAGTTACTATGTTTTCCTTAAGGCCAGAAGATGGAGTTTGGGGATCACAGAGTAGGAATTCAGAGGGCATTCTAGAAGGGGTAGGGTTGAGGAGTTCCACTCAGATGACTTATTAATATATATCTAGGGAAAGCTGGGATGGCTGGCGGGTTGAGCGCTCGCTTTGAAGCCCCAGGGACCGAAGATCGAATCCCAGCCCCGGCCCATTCGGACCCACATGCTGAACTGGGGTGTGCCCCCAGTTCAGTTCTTGCCAGGACCTATGCAGGAGGCTCCTGGCCCAGTTCCTGCCCTGTGCAGCCCGGTGCCCACCTGTGGAGTGAAACTATATGGAAAACTAATGTCAACTATGGAGACTGCTCTGGGCCCTCCCCCTTCTCTCTGTCTCTCTCTGTCTCTGTTTCTCTCTGTCAAAAATCAATAAAATAAATCTTTAAAATAAATAAATAAATAAATGTATATATCTATACCTATATCTATATGTTGAGAGAGAGAATAAGTTAATATCAAATGGGAGAGGATTGCATTTCTGATGAAGACTTAGTTAAGCAGATATATGAGGTGTGATAAATTTAGTCCTTAAAATCTCTTGTAGGCTAGAGGGATCTATGGCTTTGGTGTAGTCTGGACAATTTAATACAGTTTGTGTGCGGAGAACAAGTTTTTGGCAAGGTGAATTGGTATTAGCGGGTTCTAGTTGTGGTATGGTAAGACTGTGGGCTGGTCTCTTCAATACTTTCTTTTGTCAAATAGTAATAATACCGCACTGATTTTTTTTTTTTAATGGTTTATGGTTTAAATGAACATTGACAGGGTGGTTTATATAAAAGTTGAATTTGACTACAGATATACCCTTTTAGGAAATCTTTTAAACATATATCTTAGTAAGTCATGATTTATCCTGCTTATTTTCTTGTCATGCTTTTCTGTACTGAATATAAGAATCAGTGCTTAATTGAAGAATAAACATTTAACTGTGAAGTTCTCAGTTCATCTCTTAGTAATGCTGGTGATACTCAATTTTAGAAATAAGGATAAATCATTCAATTAGACATTTACTCATTTTTACTTTAAACAGTTCCTTAAGCATACTTGATATTTTTAGAACCCAGTGAAAAAATGTTAGATAATAGCAATAATACTTCTGTCATAGCAATATAATACTTCTATCAAAAGAATAGATTTTTAGAACTTCAAGCAAATACATCTTCTAAAAAATTTACATGCTCAAATTACGAAGAGGCACAAAAAAGAAAATATATTCACTATTCATAGAGAATTTCTGTTTGCTTTTTGGTGTTTTTGTGTAACATCTGTTTTCAAAATTAGGATCACACAGTATATATAGCAGTTTGTAAACTGTTATTTCATATATCTTGTATTATGACTATTTTCTCAATCACCTTAAATATTCTTTGAAGATGTAATTTTAATGGTTGTTTAATATTCCGTTCAGTCTGAGCATATCCTATTTTTCTAATGATTCTCTTATTATTGAGCATCTAGATTGGTTCCAATTTAGTGATTTTATATATAGTGCTTCAGTGATTTTTTACATAAATCTCATTTTCTCTCAGTTTCTGGTACTTTCTTTTATCATATCCCTAAAAAGGGAAAAATATTGGGTCAAAGGGTAGAGCTTTATGGTTGTTTGATGTTGCTGCTTTTAAGGAAAATTATACTTAATTAAAACAATCTCATATTTAAGATATATATACACATATTTGGGGGCATGACATTATTCTGTTCTGGCAGTGATTAATTTGCATATGGATTTGGAGACCTCCTTGCAATAAGTCCTTACAGGGTCTTTTTGACTCATGTTGAGAACTACTACTTGAGATTATAAACCTTCAGTTCCCTCCTACACCTTATTATCTTTCACTGCGCTTGCTCCAGCAAATACTTTGTCATTGCTCCTAACAAATATTTCTTCTTTATTCAGTGACATTTTTTTTTTTCCTATCATCTTGCTTGATATTTGGGAGCAAATTTAAGACTTTTTAATGGTTTCAAGATACTGATCTTCAAATACTGAGATTAAAGATGTAAACTGATAAAACCTTTCTAGAGCTCAGTTGGCAAAAGCTATATCATGTTTGAGGATGCCTGTTTTTATTGTAATCTTATTAACTTTGAGTGTTAACTTTTTATTCTTTGCTAATTTACTAGGTAAAATATGAGAAGTATGTTTGGGAGTGGAAGGAATGACTGAAATAATAAGTTCTTTCTTTTTCAGCTAGTAACAGAATAAAAATTGGGAGAGCTAGCCTGTAAAACCCAATGCTTGTAATTTAGCTTCTTCAACTGGCTACCATGGAATCATATTCTCAGTGCTGAAAGGGATAAAAAATTAATTCATTCTGTTCTTTCAGTTTACATATAGGGAAACTGAGGTCTGAAAAGAAGCTTCCTTGACTTTCCCAAGGTCATAAGCCAAACGGGGGTATAAAAAACCTTGGCCTGTTTTTTTCATGACTGGTCTGTTGGTTTTTCCACGAACGCCCCACTGTTTCATAAATGACTAGTTTTTTTTGTTGTTGTTGTTTGTTTTCTATTTGGGTGACTGATAGACTCTTTTTTTATATCCTGGGCTTAACCATTCTGAGTCAGTTCTTTCTGGTATACACTGTACCTTTTGGTCCTGAAGATATAGTTTGCTCAATATCAGGAAATTTGTATCTTTGAATACTTTTTCTGTTCATGTGTTGCAATCCACTCTTGCAATAATAATTATCCTTATGATGAATCATCTTTGTTCTCCGAATTTGTTATATTCTCCAGAAGTGCTTTAATCTCTTCCTTGGTTCTCTGCATTAATGTGATTTCTTTTCTTCTGTGCATTAATTTTTTCACTAAGTCTCTTCTTTTCTCTGCTCCTTTTAGTTTATTAGATCTATGGTTGTATTACTAAGCTGAAAAACAAATAGGGAACTGTGGTAGGCCAAAAAATGCCCCCCCCACCCCCGCTAAGATATCCATGTCAGATTCCAGCAGCCTGTATTTCCTATTATGGAAAAAGGTTTTTGTAGATTGCAGTTAAATTGAGAATTTTGAAATGAGATGATTCTAGGTTATCTGGGTGGGATTTGACTCCATATGACAGGTGTCCTTATAAGAGATACACAGAAGAGAACAGGCACACAGACGAGGAGGCCATGTGACCATGGATGCAGAGATTGGAATGATGTGTTCTTAAAGCCAAAAGTCAAATCATGTAGACAGCTAGCTTACCAGAAGCTAGAAGAGACAAGGAATGGATTCTCTGCTATAGCCTGCAGAGGGGAGTGTGGCCTGGCTGATAATCTTGATTTCAGATTTTTGGTCTCCAGGACAGAGAATAATTTCTGTTGTTTTAAAGCTACCTAATTAATGGTAATTTGTTATTGCAGCTGCAGGAAACTTGTACAAAGACCTAAACAATTTTCCTTTTATCTTTCCGTTTCTTTCTGGCCTCATCTTTGGACTCTTATATTTATTTGATGTTCTTATTAAATTTTGTAGCACTACACTTTGGAAGTAATTTTCACCTACTCTCTATATTGTTTTCTTCCAGATATTGGTGTTGGTTTGCTTTTGCATGTTTTTCCTATAGTGTGTTCGTGTCAGTTTTTCAACTTTCTGATGATTAAATAGTACATCTCTTTCCAGATATTTGTTGTTGTTTTTTTAAAGATTATTGTTTTTGACAGAGAGAGACAGACAGGGGAAGGCCCAGAGCAGTCTCCATAGTTGTGCATCATCAGCTTTCGACATGGTTTTGTTCCATACAGGTGTGTGTGTGTGGGGGGGGGCTCCAGGAAAGGAAGCACACCCCAGTTCAGCAAGTGGGTCCTCACGGACTGGGGCTGGGATTCGATCCTCTGATCCTGGGGCTGTAAAGCAAGCGCTTAGCCCACTGAGCCATCCCATCTTCCCCCTCCAGATATTTGTTTTGATATAACATTCTATCTGTAAATTTTTTTTCTTTTTCACCTTATTTTGGATATCTTCTACGAATGTGGCTGTTGTTTCTCTCTTCTGTAGCCTGAGGGGTTTCATACTTAGGTAAATAAAGAAGTCCCCTAGCTAGTGCAGTTCTTTTTGAACATTGTTCATACCACCAAGCCAGATATGTATAACACTTCTGTGGACATTTTCTTCCTTAGACCTAGTACACTAATCTGAAAGAGGGTGGCCTTTCTGCCTTTGCTGAAGTTCACAGATGATTTATAGGGGGACTTGGGAGGACAAAAAACATTAGCTGTGGACTTTTTCTGGACCTCTTCACCACTCCTTCTGTAACTACTGTCGGCATTTTCACGTTCCACTTTTTACCATATCGGAGTGTCACAGATAATTCTCACTATGTTTTCTGTTCATCATTTTCCTTCAGAATTGCTTCTAGATGTATGAGCAGTGGTAGGAACCATTCCACGCTGCTGTGGTTTCTACATTTTCTATTTCCCTTGGTTCCCCTCTTCATAGTTTATATTTATAGCAAAAGCTTATCCTCCTATTTGTTTTGTTGCTGGTGGTGACTTTTTGATAATTAGAAAAACAATTATTTTTTTCTTTGTTAGTTACTGGGGGAGAAATAGTGGTGACATTGATTCATTCCACTTTCATAACCTAGAAGACCACAACTTTAATTAAAGCAACTTAGGTATTTTTGTTGTTGTTGTTGTTGTTGTTGATCGTTGTTTTTCTAAATAGAGCATGGCAATATGTTTAATTTTATAAATTGCTTAATTAAAAATTATTCACTTCTTAGTGACTTTAGATTTATTTAAAATATCTACTAGCTGAAGTAGTCAAATTATCTGATTTTGCTATAAAGCCAGCTTGGAGGGAGGTGGTGAATCCATTCTTCGAATAACTATTTTTGAGTTGCAATGAATATGTACTGAGGTATCAGACAAGAAGTCATTTAATGAAAACCAGTAACAGTCAAAATGGCCTACAAAGCTGCTTAATGATACAGCTATTGGCCTCTTCTCCAGCCTCCCTCTCTATTTTCACTGTGCTTTAACCACATTGCTCCTCATCTCCACCCTCTTTTAGGGAGGATGTATTTTTATTTTATTTTTAACAGCTTTATTGAAATACAATTTATATATTATAAATTATACTCAGCAAAATGTACAATTCAGTTATTTCTAGAATATTTACAGGATTGTATAACCTTCACCATAATCTACTTTTAGAACATTTTTCTCATCCCCCCCAATAAATCTCTTACCTATTAGCAGTCATTTATTGTCTACTCCCCCGTCTACCTTCCCAGTCCTAGGTAACCACTAATTGACTTTCTATCTCCATAGATTTGCTTATTGTGGACATCTCATATAAACAGGATCATGTAATATATAGTCTTTTGTGACTGACTACTGTTCTTTTACTCACATATTTTGTTAAGCTCCTTCATCGTTTTTCTTTTTCCGTTCTGTTATCTTTTTCCACCCCACGATCCCCTCCTCCCCACCACATTTTTTCAAGTTTCAACTGAAACATCAATTTCTCAAGGGGACCCAACCCTGATCAGTTCTAGATCCTTTGTTATGGGCTCTGGTGTAGCCTGTAATTCTCTTTTATATACTCTTACCTCAGTTATTATATAACTTGAGAATTATTTGTATAAATAAAATTTGCTTTTCTCACTATGCTGTAGATCAGGGGTGTCAAACTGGCGGCCCCCGAGGTAATTTTTTGTGGCTCATGATGCTCTGAAATAAAATGAAAATAGAAAAAATTATTATGAAGAAAATAGCGCTTAGGGGAGATCGAGGCAATACCATACACACAATTCCCACGTTAACCCTTTAACTACTGAAGATGAGTATACACGTGGCCCAGTGCCTTTCCTGGGGGCCTGTGGACTTGTATAAACGTGCTGACTCAGTTCCAGCGACATTTGTAAATGTGATGTGGCCCGTGTGAATCTTGCCTGTTGCACCAAATGGCCTGTGTTTTAATTGAGTTTGACACCCCTACTGTAGATTCATAAAAGCTAGGAGTTTGTTATTGTTCATTTTTCACAGTTTAGTCTAGAAAGAAAGAAATACTTGGGTGTATATGAGGGCTGTCGGGAAAGTATCCAGCCATGTAACCGTTCTCATTATATTGACAATGGCTGGATTTTTTTATAGACAGCAGCCTTCCTGTATTCAGGTGATCAACCCAGTGGTGGTGGGGGGCAGCTTTCAGAGAAGACAGGGAGGAAGGGAGGAAGGAAGGAAGGAAGGAAGGAAGGGAGTGTGTGTGTGTGTGTGTGTGAACATAGTAACACTATTCATAGTTGAAAATGTGAGCTTAAAAATTACAACATTTGGATGCCAGGATAGCCCAACAGGTTGATCACTTGCCTTGCAAACCCTGGGGATTGAATTTCGGCCCCTGCCTGTGGAAACCCACATGCTGAACTGCAGTGCAATTGGTAACTGCCAGGATGGTGGCAAAGGTTCTCACCTCCCATGCAAGAGGCCCCCAGTTCAGTTCTGCCCTGTTAGGCCCCACATCTACCTATATGGAATGAAACTATGTCACAGCTACTGATGTACAACTATGGAGACTGCTCTGGTCCCATCCCCCTTTTCTCCTCAAACAATAAAATAAACCTTTAAAAAAATATACTAGTGGTTAATTAGGCATTGTGTATGTGTATTGGACTGATACCATAGGAATTATCACACTCTCCCAGAAATACGAATCTGGAAGATTTCTTGTAGGAAAATTTAAGACTGTCACTGCCAGGTTAATTTCTGGAGTCCATTTATGTTGTTAGCTAGATTATCTGGAATATTTATCCTACCCAAGAAGTTGAATAACCCAGCTAAAATCTTTTTTTTTTTTTTCTCATTTGGAATCCAGCAATTTATTTTTCTAAGGACATTTGTAAATTAGGGGTTCTACTCTCCATGTGGGACACAGTTTATTGCAGGAGGGTGTTGCTCCACTTGCTTTGATGGATATATTAATGAAATGAGCGAGGTTCAACTGCTGCTATTGGCCTCTAGGATCCACCATTTCTTCTCTGTTTGTTGTGGTGCTTGGATTGTTAGGTACATTTGTTCTCTTCTCTTAATGTTCACTTTGCTCCTTTCGGGACAGTGCAGTTGTCCAGAACAAAGGTAAGCAACTGTGGGTTGTGTGTATGGGATCTCAAGAGGGGAGATAATATTTTTTTCTTGATTTAATTTAAAGTAACACTTTGAAAGTAAATAGATCAAAGAACTTTCTCTTGATCTACAAGGTTATCAGTAACATAGGACTATTGACCATATTAAATCTTGAAGCCTTAAACTCTGTCTATACTGTGGAGCTCTTCTATGGGTATATAGTTACAGTTTTGTTTTTAAAGATTTATTTTTATTGTTTTTGACAGAGAGAGAGATACAGAGACAGAGAGAAGTGGGAGAGCTCAGAACAGTCTCCATAGTTGCACATCATTGGTTTTTCCACATAGTTTCATTCCACAGGTGGGTGCAGGGCTGCACAGGGCAGGAACTGGGCCGGGGTCTCACCCCAGTGAGAACTGAACTGGGGGCACTCCCCAGTTGAGCATATGGGTCCGCACAGGTCAGGGCTAGGATTCGATCCTCGGTCCCCAGGGCTGCAAAGTGAGCACTTAATCACTGAGCCATCCCAGCTTCCCCTAGTTACAGTTTTTGGTGATGGAAATTGGTAGATACTTGATTGCTAACTTTTATTTCAGTGTTTTATTTCATTCATTTAGGAATTTATGTATCGATATATTTATGTATCAGTTTATGTATAACAAATAGCAAAACTGAAACTGTCTTACTTTGGGCACATCATGAGAAGGCAGGTTACTTTGGAAAAGACAATAATAGTGGAAAAGATGGAAGTCAGCAAGAAAAGAGGAAGACCAAATATGAGATGGATTTATTCCATAAAAGAACAATAGGCATGATTCTACAGGAGCTGAGCAGAGCCATTGAGGACAAGTCATTGTGAACATGACTCATTCTTCACAGGGTTGCCAGGAGTTGGACTTGACTCACTGGCATGTAACAACAGTTTCATCTATGAAGCATAAATGTACATAGAATGGAGGACTGTATTGGATGGAGTCTTGGAGGCATTCAACTCAGAAAAGTCTTCAATGGAATCTTGGTCCTGATATTTGCATATATTCATGCCAGAAACATTTTTTAAAGTTTTTTGGAATTTTGTTTCTACATATGAGTTAATTTCATAATCTGGACATCCTGTATTACTTTTTCCTGTTTGGCCTTTTCTTAGAAGCAGATTGATATATTAGTCATGGAGTCAACACTTGGAGTTAGAACAGCTGTTTTAATTTGGCTTGTCTTTATAGTTTATGATCTCTAATAAGTCTCTTAACTTCCTGGAGCATCAGTTTCCTCATCTTTGAGATGGAGGTAATTTCATGCACTTCACATGATTAAGTGAGGTATTAAGTGAAAATAATCTGGCTCTGTTAAGTTATAGGAGATACTGAACCTGGATTTTTAATAAATAATGAATTCAGATTTCATTAATACATTCTCTTTGAACAGAAAGCTCTATGAAGGAAAGGGCTTTGCTTGTTTTACTCCTTTTTTGTGTGACCACAGTTCTTAGCATGGTACCTGTCTGGTATACAGATAGTGCTTCTTAAGCATGTGATGAATAATCAGTAATGATAGTGTGTTTGAACCAAAAATTGTACTGTGTTTTTTTTCCTTTTCTATTCTCAAGATTTTTGAAACTTTCTATCACAGAGCCTGCTGTGTTACATTAATATGAAAGAATACTTACAAACTAGAAAGGTATGCATAGCATAAACACATGTGAGAATATTTTATAATCCCACACAGATGATTTATTAAAGTACAAGTACTAGAAGTTTAGGATTGCTATCTTCCCTGCCCCCCATTTTAAATGAAACTAATTTTTCCACTGATTTTCTTTAAAAGGAGTATGTTTTCCAGCACTTTTTCAGATGGTGGAGGTATGGTATAAAAAGGAATTTAGCCAGCTGTCACTATTAGTGGACTTGTGCTGGTCCTGTCCTGATTTATCATAAGGTCAAATAGGTAACAGTAGGAGATGATAAAGACCATCTGCAAAGGACAAGGTTGAGCATGTAGGTATTTCCCAAGGATGAAAGTCCTTTTTCAAGAGGAAGTGTTTTCTGCCTTTAAGTCTTCTAGGCTTCTGACTCTGAGGAATGAGCCAGCAGTTTGGGAAGTACTCAGTCCTGGCTTTGGGTGTCCCAGCGTGCTCTCCTGCGACCCACCTGCAAGAGTATCAGCCATATTTCTTAAACAGTGGCAATTGGAGCCAAGTCTTATTATAGTCCCACTGTGAGTGTGGGACTGTGTCATTCCATTGGCTTTTATTTAACAGAGCCCAGTTAGCATCTCTTGTAGCAGAGCTTTGTGGGGAGAAATACTAAGTGGAGTCTGCTTTGTGAATTGACCCAGTTGGTCTGTTAGTACTCTTCCTCTGTGGAGAGGTGGGCCTGGGATTTGCCCTATTTGAATGGTATTGCTGGGATCTCTAAAGTTCATTTTTTGTGGGGACAGTGTTGGGGGCTGTTAAGCCAGTTTTTTGAGGGAGGAAGAGAGGGGCAAATACAAAATCCAATATGGATTTGATTCCTACTAATTATTATAAAATTAGGATAATTTTATTATATGTATTTTCTCTTAAGCATATTCCTTATTAACTATAAATATAGCATCATTACTCATATAGTTGTAAATGTAAAATAAAAACGAGTGACTATTTAAAAATGGGTGGTATCCCTTGCAGAAAAGGAATTCATGACAGAACTCTTGCTTGTTACCTATTTTATTTTTCATTATAAATTTGTAAAGCTCTTTGGAGGTACTCTATCTTATTTTTATTTTAGCAGTTTACCAAGTTAATCTGTAATATTTTAGCCTTATGTAGAAAAGTCATGGCCTGTAAATGGGTTGTGTTCTGAGTCCCTCAGTTGTTTTGGAACTTAGAACATGTTTTCTTTTCTTTGTTTTTGTAAGTGTATGTGTGTATGTGTATGTATGTATGTATATGTGTGTGTGTGTGTGTGTATATATATATATATATATTTAGAGTATTTCTTGGGGCACATATGTTGTTTAGCCTGCTGAGATACCAAGACACAGCCCATTCCTTTGAGTAACGTAAGGTTCAGGAAACATAATTATGATGCAGTATCCTGAGAGATATTAAAAAAGAGTTCACTTGAGGACATAAAGAGTCTGCCATTACTTAAATTGACAATAAAGAGATAGCATATAAACAGAGAATTAAAGAATAATTAGGCATTTTCCAGGGAGGAAAGACATTTAAGTATTTATTTGCATTACTTCAATATCCCTTGGTCAAGAATTTTACTACTCAGAACCCCCTTGCAATGGGAGTCAAACCTATTTGAATTAATTATAATTAATATGCTTTCTGAATTTTGCCTTTGGTTATGTCTGTTTAGTCCAAAACCTGCAATGCTTCCCTCAATACTAGTCTTTTAATGATCTTCTAAGAGTTCCATTCATATTTATCCTGGTTGGCAGTCATCTGGACTGAATATCTTTTTTCCTCTTTAGTAACACTTAGCACAGTTAGACCTTATATTAATAGCTTCATTATGCATGTTACCTTTACCTTCCTAATAGGATAGCAATGGTCATGTCTTATAAACTTAACATTAAGGGGAAAGATTTTGTTTCAAAATCCAATTAATACCTTTCCATCCTTATTTTATTTCCCTCTTAGCAATATTTGGCACTGTTGTTTCTTCTTGAAATATACTCTCCTTAGCTTCTCATTTTTCTTCTACTTTGCTGGCTACTTCTCATGACTCTTTTTGCAGGTTCTTTATACCTGTCTGTTCCTTGAATGCCTATGTTCCTCATAAGGCTTTCCTAGGTTCCCTTGTTATTTCACTCCTCACATTCTTCCTGAGCCATGTTATTCAGGTTGATAGCTTAAATGATCATCCATATGCTTGTGACTCTTAAGTCTAAATTCTTAGTCTGAAGCCTTTTCTCAATTCAGAGCCATAAATGTGACCTCTGCCACTTGGATGTTCTATAGGCACTTCAGCTTCAATATGTTAAAAATTGAATTTGTAATTCTCCCTTTTCCTCTTATAATCCTCATAACATAGAATGGTGGTGGTGGTGGTAATGATGATATTGAGTGTTTATATGCCATTATTATTCCACGTGCTTCACATGAATTAGTTCATTTAATTCTTGGAGGGAGTATTGTTATCATCTGCATCATATACATGAAGAAACTGAGGAACAAAGAAGTTAATAATAGTCCAGGATTACCACTTTTTAAATGGCAGAGCTAGGAGTCTGGCTGTAGAGCCTTTGTCTTAACCACTATGTATCATTAGTTTAGTTGCTCAAGCCACAGATGTAGGGATCATTCTTTCCTTATCCCTCTCAGCCTTTCTCTCATACCTTGAAATCCCAACCAAGACCTTTTGATTCTCTCCCTTTAATATCTCTCAAATTAATCTTTTTTCCTTTTTTTTTTTTTTCATTCTCACTGTCATCATATCTCCCTTGAATTATCATCAGGTGGCTTGGCTGGTCTTCCTAGTTTGGGTTTCTCCTTAACCAATCCTTTTCCTACATTGTAACTGGAATGTCAAACCTTTTTTAAAATGAGGTTGTTAGACTCTTAGGGTCTGGAGTCTAAGTACCTGGGTTAGAATACTGGCTTCAGAATTTAGCAGTGTGACTGAGCAGATTACTTTCCCTCACTAAAACTTTGTTTCATCATCTGTAAAATAGGAATATTTCTAGTGCTTACTTTATACTATGTTGTAGTACCCTTGTGAGGATTTATTGCAGTCATATACATAAAGCATTTAGCATGATGCCTGGAAAACAGCAAACACTCAATAAATGTTAGTGTGCAAATCTGATTATGTCAGCTCTCAGCTGAATGCTTCCTGGGTTTCATAGTACTCTGAGGCATTGGTTCCCAAACAGTGGTACTTGTACCCCTGGGGTACATGCTCTAGGCATTCGGGGTACATGCTAGACATTCTGGGTACGTGGAACATAATCAGTAACAATATTTAACTATGTTATGAATATTTTAAAATTAAATCTGTGGTTTGTACTTTTAGTGTAGTAATTTTCTTTCCTAACTTATTACCTCATTTCCATTGTTTTACATTAAGATAGGCATTGTGGGGAAGCTGGGATGGCTCAGCGGGTTGAGCGCTTACTTTGCAGCACCTGGGACCCAGGATCAAATCCCGGCCCCTGCGGACCCATGTGCTGAACTGGGGAGTGCCCCCGGTTCAGTTCTCTCTCTCTCTGTAACACTCTCTCTCTCTCTCTCTCTCTCTCTCTTTCAAAAACAATAAAAAAAATATGAAAAAAAAAAGATAGGCATTGAACAAAAGTGTCGATATTTAAAGACAGCTGTTTTAAAAACAAGGGGTACAGTTTATAGAAATGGGTTAAAAGGGGTATGCAAGAGGGAAAAGGTTGGGAACCACTGTTCTAAGGTTAAATCTACTTTCTTTAACATGATTTACCAGGGCTCTTTATGACCTGGGCCTTGCTTACCTCTCTGGTCTTTGTTGCACCATTTGTTTTAGCCTTACTGAATGGCTGTCCTTTCCCAGAGTTCACAGGACTCCGAGCCGTCTCCTATGTAGCATAGCTCCTCACACTCAGAGTGTAGGTCAGAGCTTAGATAACAGTTTATTTGAGAGGCCTTTTCAACTGTCTTAGACTTCTATGTTCCTTGAATGAATGCTTTTCCAACTATAATTGTCCTGTGTAAATGGTTTTCTTAACAATCTTATCACTTGTTTAATTGTCTGTTTTGTCCATTTACTCTTATTTTCTGACTATAAGCATCAAGTTTGTCCCATTAAACAGTTTTTATCCCCAGCCTTCATTATATGCACAGGCCTGGCATATAATAGACACTCTAAAAACCTTTTGAACCAATCAGCTACTTGGTTGATGTAATCTTATAGCCTGTTATGTTCCAGTAAAGATTTAAACATAAATATAAATGCTACAACAACAGCAACACCACATCAGAAGAAATTAGGGAAAGAGCAAATAAGAGTGTGATGTTAGTATACAGAATATGTTATAAGGTTAGTTAGTATATATGTTATAAGGTTCTATATTCCTATAAAACATGATTCCAAAAATTGGTCCCAAGCTTTCTGACACCTTCTGTAGAGGGGAACTGAATAGTATCATTAACAAGGTCCATAAGATTAAAGCAAACCACATGCTGCCAAAAAGCATGGTCATTTCTGAAGGACTTGAGAGTAAGATTTGCATTGATTCCTCCTAGGACATGGGGCACTGTGACCAGCATCCTCATAGCATCTTTATGTAAAATGTTCCACATAGCTTCAGAGTGCTCGTCCACCTTGGTGTTTTAAAGGAAAGCATTCTGTTACTGCAGTTAGAAACTTACTTTTGAAGTTATATCACTTGCAGTACAGTAGACTCTCAGTTAACTGGTACCCATCGGGGTTGGTAGATACCTGATAAGTGTAAGTAGACTCCATTAACCGGAACTCAGGCAACCGGCCAGTTGCTTGAGTCTGGTTAATGGAAAGTCTGCTGTATTTCTTTAAAACCGAGCAGCAGCTTTTAGAAAGTATTGATTGTAGCAGAACACTGTTGACACATAATTCTTATTGGAAGAGTACTAAGCAGTGCCCAGAACATATTTGCCATTGAAAGTTTTGTAAATATGTAAAATAAAAATGGTTTTCACAGGCTATCCTACACTAAGCAAATTACCTCATATGTATACAGTTTGCAGTGGAAAATGATAGAAAATGATATCAAAGGGATAGTAATTAAAACCAGAGAAGTGCTAAAATTTAAGTTTTCAAAAATCCTCTTGAATGCTAGCTAATACTTGATTGATAAAGGCGTTATTAATAATGTGAGGAAGATAAGGAATAGAGACTAATGGGAGGCTGACAGATCTTTCTGAGTACTTTTCATGAGCTTTATAAGTTAATGTCATTGGCTTTTCAACTCATGCTTTTCTTTTGCTTACCTACTATGGTTATGGCTGTTTTGTTTTAACTGACTGGCCTGAAGAGAGTAAGAAATAGGTAGGGAAAGTTCCTTCAGATAACTACGATTGGAGGAGCTGGGAAGAAGGTGGAGTTACCTAGGATGTTGCCTGAGGTGGATTTCATTGACACAAGAATCATTGCAGGTTTAAGGGAATGAGGAGAGAGGATAACATTTGAATAATTCCTGTTGGGGGTGGGAGAAAGTGATGATAAGAAAGTGTGGGTTAGATATCCCTGGTGCTGGGTCTGGGTATCTTTGGAATCTGTTTAAAACTGGAAATGAGGAGCAGTATGCTACCTTGGTATTTATATATGTACAAATTTCAGAGTTGGTTTTTGTGATGTGGGGCAGCAGCCACCACCCAAATATTATATACATTTGGGGTGCATTTTAAAAACAAATTTTATTATTACAGTATAAGCAAATCTGTTATCTTTAAACTTATGAAAAGTGAAATATTATAGTCTAGCTAAATCAACAGGAGATTCCTAAAACTGGAGTAGAGATTTAGCTTTTGTATTCCCTTTTTGTTTATTGATTAGAAAAATCATGCTCCCCTGCTTTTTCAGTCCCCAGTCTGTTTCTTATTTAGAATAAACTAGTGCAAAAGAAACAGGCATTGTTTCTTCTATTCCTGCAAAAGTAGCAGTAGTGGTTAGCCCATGGATTATTACTTTATATTCTGACAAATCTGTTCAAGTGCTTAAATTTAAATGTTTGCTATCAATTCCCTGATTTGATTTTCCTCAGGGGAATTCTGGCTCTCCTTTTACTCAAACTTTTAGGTTCTTTGTCACTCTGGTGGCCTTATATCTCGGGCTAAATGAAGTGCTTTTCTAGTGAAAGGTATTTTTGCCTTTATTTTAGAGGTATGAGGATGCTTACTTAAAATGTGTGGTCATATTTGACTAAGTTACTGTTATTTTTAAGTATTTAGTTTAGAATAGAAATAAGTGGCTTGATTTGCTTCAATTTTTTTATAGGCATTGGAAAGTGTAATAAACCTGGGAATTGGATGACCTGAGTTGTAGTTTTCAGTATTAATGACCTTGAGCAATTTTACTTACCTCAAGCTTCAGTTCTTTCCTTCTTGATTTAGTATTGGCTCTACCTCTCTCATAGAATTTTTTCCTGGATAAAGTGAGGCAGTGGGTCTAAACGTGTTTGTAAACTATGAAGTGCTCCACAAATATATTATATGTGATGATGATGAGCGATGATGGTGTGTGGTGATCAGGATTGGTCCCGAGAGAAATTGTTAAATCGGTGACTTTTGTCTTTGCATTTTTTTTCTCAGTCTGTTGGGTAACTCAACCCTTTTGACAGGATCCTTTGTCATCTTAGGGGAAGAGTTAAAGGTACTTATTTTAGTGACTTTTAGACTTTTAGCAATTCGCAAAGTGTAGTGAATCCTATAGTAATTTGTTCACGTACAAATGAGCAATTATTTTACAGCCTACTTACTATGTGCGTAGACAAAAAATGAACCCACAGCAGCAAATGTATGATAACATGATTGCTGCCCTCATAGATTGGATATTCATTGTGTCGAGGTAAAAAACATCCAAACCTATAAAGAATTTTTATAACAGTTTGAGCCAAAATTGACAATGATTGTCAGGAAGCAAAGGTCTCAACTGCTCCTGAGAATAACTTTTTCAATTTCCTTTATGTATTTGAAATTAAAGAGGGCAAAATTAAGATAATGAAGGTTGTAGAAAGCAAAGTGGTGATTGGATTATAGGATAGTTTAGATTATGTGCTCTCTTGAGGGTGGTGTTACTTCTGGCATTTTTCAAAGGTGTGCTAACCTAGATGAACTAGAACAGTGAACAGAGCTTGCTTAAAAACTTTTCACAAAAGAAGTTAACAGGCTTGGAACGTGACTTCCCACCATTACCTGCATAGTTAGGAACTTATGATTTACTATGGCACCCCTTTTTCATCTACATCGCTAAATTGTAATTGGTAAAGCATATAGGACCAACCTAGAATAATAATAAGCAAGTTTGGAAGAAAATAAATCCTATTTTCCTTCTACCTCCATTTGAAATTTAACAGAACATTTAGGTTTATAACTACCACTTTAAAATAATGCATGTTTAAAATGTGTGTAGCTTTGTGTGCTGTGCTAAAGGAAAAGCAGTTTCGTTTAAGGGTGGGGATAACTTGGTGCATAGTTAAGGGGAAAGACTGAGCTGTTACAGTATGTGAATTTGGGTAATCAGAAGGCAATATTAAGGACTAAGGGTGGATGGATGTGTGGAGAGCCAAACACAGACCTAATCCATTAAAATTTTTTCGTAGAGAGTTGATTTTAATAATACGTTCACTAAAGACTGAAATAAAATATATCAGCTTTGTGAGTACTATTTTCTGACTTTCTTCTGGATTTGTGGCTAGCTGCCCAAGATTGAGGTTGACAGAAGTGTGACCACTGGATCAGGGAATCATTGTGTTTTTTAAAGTAATTATTTGTTTCTTTAGTTGAAGTATTTACCATTTACTTTTTCCATCCCTGTATATATAGTATACTGTTTCTTTGGTAATATGGTAAACTTCCTCATTAAGAAAATTTTACATGTACTGTCTACTCTCCCTCCACCCCACATTTGTAAATTAAGCTATATAAGCATGTTTAAGACTTAAAGATTGTAATGTAAATTTCTAAAAGCCAAAACTCCTTACTCATATGCTGTAGGTCTTTTAGACTTTCGTGGGAAATCAACCTGTTTCTAAAATACATCTTGATATTATTTCAAGTGAAGGCTTAAGACCAAGTAAAATATTTATTCATTTTGGACTTGGTTTGATTTTATTCCATTTCACTGGAGTTAGAAAAAAGGAAAATATATTTAATTCCACTTCATGGTTTATAAGTTAAATAATATTTAAGTTCAGGCTGTTGAAAGTTAGCATGGTTTATTCTGGTTTTTGGATTGTTTTGGTTTAAAGTAAAATTTGGGTTTTAAGAGAAGATAAAAAAGGAGTCAGTTATAATTAATTCAAAAGGAGTATGGATGTTTCAAAGTAAAAATTTGGGTAACTAAATAGATACTTGCAATAGAATGTTCTGTAAAATGTTTGAAATTTTCAGTTTGGGGAAAAATAGAAAGTTGATTTTATGGCATCAATCCCTGTATGTTATTTTTATGGCATGGTCTTAACCAGAGTATAATGTAGGGTACAGGTTTTAGAGTTAATGGCAGTTTCTGAATCCAGCAGGTACACTTTATTGAAGGGGTTACCTTGGGCAAATTACCAAACCTTTTTAAACACTGTAGTTTCTCAAACCACTTGTTAACTGATTAACATGAATATGTTACAAAGTTTTTGTAGGAATTAAATGATGTTATTTTTCTCTAACTATGGTAGCTGGAATTGTATTAAGAATCACTTGGGAGGTGCTTATTAAAGTTTTCTGAACTACACTGCAGACCTGAGTCTCTTTAAGGATAAAATTGATAAAATTCTATAATCTTCATTTTTAGTAAACTCTCCCAGGTGATTCTTATGTCTGCTGTGAATGGTGCTTACAAACTGTACAATGGTATTAAGGTATATACTTACATATACAGGGTGGCCCAAAAGTAGGTATACAGTTGAACCAATGAAATTCATCATAACAGACTGGAATTTGTGTTATACTCTGTGTCACGGTGTGCTGGACAGGTTTGAGGCATGTTGCAACACTGATGGAAAACATTTCAAGCATTTACAAGATTAAACAGTGTTAAACAAATGTAAATGTCATAAACAATGTAATAAAATGCAAATAAACTATACTGTATACCTACTTTTGGGTCACCCTATATGTATATTTATATAAATTGAATTTCAGACCTCAGAGATGTCCCTTGCCCAGTTCTTACCCATTGCTACGTATCAATGCTCCAAGAAACCAGAATTATTTGAAAAGGGGTTATGAAACAGTAATTCTCCTAGCTGTAAATAAAATCAAATGTGGGAAATTGAGTCATTTGTTTCATCTGCTTTTTGTTACTGTCATTTTCTGGAAGCCCTCTATTTTGTTTTACTACTTGTAAGGCCTTTCTGTATACCATGTCCCTAGAGATTTGTATCTGATCAGTGCAAGTATAAGGAGAAGCAAACGCATTGCTTAATGTTTAGAATGAAGTAATCAGTTCCCAAATCCTCACAATTCTGCTTGAGTGATTCTTACATAAATTTACCCATAAACATTTGCTGAGCACCTGCATTGTACTGAATCCTGTGCTAATCCAATAATCAACACTAGGGAAATATAAATGATTCAGATAATGTCTGGCTTTCCTAAGAGCTCTTAGTCAAGTGAGAGTTAAGACTTAATAATTACAGTGATCCCTCGTTTTTCGCGGTTAATGGGGACCAGAACCTTCCGCGAAAGCTGAAAAACCGCGAAGTAGGATTTGGCCCTAGGAATTTTCGTGTATGTGGGTACAAGAATGTTTTAAATATGTAAACAGTATTCATACTTTACTCATTTAAGACAAAAATTACAACAGTATACGTATTTACTTAAACGTGTCAGTGCTAATTAATAGGGAAGGTTAATTACAAAACCTTATACAGTAATAAACATGAATCAACATTGCTTTCTGGGAGAGGCCAAGAGTCTTGTGTGGGTGGCGGAGGAGAGGCTCTCACTTGACTCGTAGAAGCTTTAGGCTCACTCGGAGACTCTTCTGCTGGAGGCGCTGACGGTAGAGCCGGGGGCTTTACCTTGGAGAGAAACATGGTGATGGGTCGTTGTTGTCTTTATTTTTTCTTTTCCTTCAAACTTCCCCTGTACAAGGACATAACCCCGTCAACACGATTGCTGAACTCAACAGCTCGAACCATATTGTCGTCACTGTCTTGTGCAAATTGTTGCATCGCTCTTGCCATGTTGCACAATTGTTGCAGATTCTCCAGGGTAAGGCCACGCTTTTCAGTTTCTTCTTCGTCTTCCTCTTATTTTCTTCCTCACTTGCAGACTTTGTCATCTCAAGGAGGTCTTCATCGGTCAGTGGGTCCGAGTGGCAGTCGATAAGGGCACTGATGTCTTCTTCCGTCATGTCGACAAATCCTTCATTCCTTATGATGTGAGCCAGCCTCACTGCCTTCTCCACCGCTGAGTGATGAACCTCTTCAGGAGTGAAGCCTGGATAGTCGTGCACCACGTTCGGCCATAATTTCTTCCAGCTAGATTTTATGGTCTCACTCTTCATGTCCTTTAATGCTTGCTGAATATTAGACAAACATGAGGCAATGTCATAACTGCGCCAGTATGCTTTCAAGGTGAATTCGTCATTGGCATCGTCAACTGCCGAGATGAGGCCCTCCA
>PVKE010015257.1:0-33712 GCA_004027555.1 Craseonycteris thonglongyai
TTTGATCCATATGATGACTGTCTTACAAATGTACCACAAGAGGTCATTGATGAACTTATGATGTCAGAAGAAGAACATGATGAGGATTTTGAAGGATTTTAAGCTCACAATGCTTCTCTGCCTAGAAAAACCTCTTATCATCCCAGTCAGTCACAAACAAGCGTTTTCTGCAAGTTCTTCATGTAATTTTCTTTCCAGAGGATGCCATCATTGTTAATGTTCTCTTTTGGATTTCTTGTTTCTCGGTCAAGTTCATGGCATTGCCATTTGTGAAGAGACCTTCCATTTATCGTATCAATGTACATTATATTACGGTATGTTCGAAAAATGTCATTCATTAAAAATTTAATTAAAAAAAGAACTGGTGTTGCCTCGGAAGTGGGGGGTGGTCTTATACAGCAAATATAGGCCTAAACCTATGTTTTAACTGTAAAATTAGGGGGTTGTCTTATACGCCCGGTCATCTTATATGCCGGAAAATACGGTACCTACTATTTTATCGTGCTTCTTCTTGGGGAAAAGAGGAATAAGAAAACTCCTTTGTAGGTACAATGAACTCTTCATACTTGGCTTAAACCTATCTTTTCAGCTTTATCTTCTTCCCTCCTTTCCTTCTCGTCATCTCTAAATGTGTGCTGGGCTATTACCTACGTGCTGCCATACTTCCCTTGCCCCTTTCTTACTGGCAGTGCTGGTACAAAGTTTGAAACCCCTCTCCCCTTTGCTACCCAATAAACTCTTATTCATCTTTCAAATCCAGAAAATGTATCACGTCTTTGGGAAGCCTTCTGTAACTTCATTAAGCAGAAGTAAGTGTTCCCTCTTTACTGTTCCGTTAGCACTGCTGGTCTCACTATCACAACACTCACTGTTTTGTTTCTTTAAGTCACAAGTGGGCAATTTTTTTTACTGTAAAAGGTCATATGATAAATATTTTTTAGTCTCTGTTGCAAGTATTCAACTCTGCCACTGTGGCACTAAAGTACCATAGACAACCCACAAATGAATGACCATGGCTATGTTTCAATAAAACTTTATTTATGCACACTGTAATGTAAGTTTCATTTCATTTTCATGTTACAGAATGTTATTGTTTCCTGCAACCATTTAAAAATATGAAAACTGGGGAAGCTGGGATGGCTCAGCGGGTTGAGCACTTGCCTTGCAGCCCTGGGGCTGAGGATCAAATCCTGGCTCTGTCCGTGTAGACCCATATGCAAAACTGGGTTGTGCCCCCGGTTTGTTTCTCACTGGGGCAAGCTCCGTGGGAGGCTTCTGGCTGGTTCTTGCCCTGCAGCGCCCACCTGTGGAATGAAACTATGTAGAAAACTAATGATGTGCAGCCATGGAGACTGCTTTGGGCCCTCCCCCTTTTTTCTGTCTCTCTCCGTCTCTCTCTCTCTGTCAAAAAAACAATAAAAATACAACTTTTAAAATGTGAAAACCATTCTTAGCTCATGGGATGTATAAAAACAGGCAGCAAGCTGGATCAGACCCTTGGGTACAGTATGCCAACCCTTGGTTACAGTATGCCAACCCCTGGGTTTAAGGCTTGTTCTGTTTGTTAGACCATGCACAGAGGCTGGACCTGGGTGATCTCTGCATTGATTTACATTAAACACATGTACAGAGAACAATCTTCATTAGGTCATTTATTTAAATTGTTAAATTTATGGGGGTAACATTGGTTAGTAAAAATTACAGAGGTTCCAGGTGTACAATTCTACAGTACATTGTCTATGTGTTGCATTCTGTGCTCACCATCCAGAGTCAGTTCTCTTTCCATCACCATATATTTGAAGCCTCTCCCTCCTCCTCCACCCACCTCCCCACTTATCCTCAGGTAACCACTAAACTATTGACAGTGTCCACTCGTTTTTGTTTTTGTTTTTTTTTAAGATTTATTTTTATTGTTTTTGACAGAAAGAGACAGAGAGAAGGGGGAGGGCCCAGAGCAGTCACCATAGTTGCACATCATTGGTTTTTCCACATAGTTTCATTCCACGGGGGGACGAGGGGCTGCACAGGGCAGAAATTGGGCCGGGGTCTTGCCCCGGTGAGCACCAAACTGGGGGCACTCCCCACACGGGCCAGGGCCGGGATTCGATCCTCGGTCCCTGGGGCTGCAAAGTGAGTGCTTAACCCACTGAGCCATCCCGGCTTCCCCTTGTTTTTGTTTTGAAGTCATATGGTTCTTGATTTTTTTCTGTCTGACTTATTTTGTTTAGCATGATGATCCCAAGGTCCATCCATGTTGTAAAATTGGCTGTATTTCATCTTTTCTTAAGACTGAGTAGTTTTCTATTGTGTAAATGTACCACAGCTTCTTTATCCAATCATCTATCAGAGAACACTTTGTTGTTTCCATGACTTGGCCACCGTGAACAGTGCTGAGATCAGCATTGGGGTACATATATCTTAAAGTTGTGTTTTTTTGTGTTTTTTTTTAAGGTTTATTTTATTGTTTTGACAAAGAGAGACAGAGAGAAGGGGGAAGGCTCAGAGCAGTCTCCATAGTTGTTCGTCATCAATTTTGGACATAGTTTTATTCCACACAGGTGCGAGAGGGGGGCCATGCAGGTGGGAGCCGGGCGAGGGGTCTCTCGCATGGGAAGCTTGCCCCTGTGAGAACCAGACTGGGGGCCTCCCACATGGGAAGCACACCCCAGTTCAGCATATGGGTCTGTATGGGCCGGGGCCAGGACTCAATCCACGACCCCAGGGCTGTAAGGTAAGTGCTTAACCCACTGAGCCATCCTGGCATCCCCAGTTTTGTTTTTTAAAGATTTATTTTATTGTTTGAGAGAAAGAGAGAGAGAGAGAGAGAGAGAGAGAGAGAGAGAGAGAGAGAGTAGGGGGAAGGGCCCAGAGCAATCTCCATAGTTGTACATCATTAGTTGTGACATAGTTTCATTCCACACAGTGGATGTGGGTCTAGACCCAGCAAGAACTGAACTGGGGGCCTCCCGCATGGGAGACGAGAACCTTTGTCACTGAGCCAACACAGTGGTTACCAGTTGCACTGCTCTTCAGCATATGGAGTTTGCATGGGCCAACCCCGGGGCTGGGAACTGAACCCTGGACCTCCCGATTGCAAGGCAAGCACTCACGTGCTGAGCTATCCCAGCATCCTAAGGAACATATATCTTTGCAGGTATATATCTTTTCAAATTTTGGGGGTAGATACCCAGAAGAGGGATTACTGGGTCATAGGTAATTCTATTCTTAATTTTTTGAGGAACTTCCATACTGCCTTCGGTGGTGGTTGTATCAATTCACATTCCCACCAGCAGTGCATGAGGGTTTTTTCTCCACAGCCTCTCTAGCACTTGTTATTCCTTGTCTTATATGTCAATAGCCATTCTAATAGGTGTGAGGTGGTGTCTCGTTGTGGTTTTGATTTGTATTTCCCTAATAGCTAGTGAAGTCAAGTTTTTTTTTGTTTTTTTTTTAATATATTTGTTGGTTATTTGTATACCTTCATGGCAGAAGTGTCTATTCGTTCGGGTCCTCTGCCCATTTTTTAATTATATTGTTTGTTTTTTCTGTTGAATTTTATAAGTTCTTTATATATTTCAGATACTAGCCAATTATGCCACATTGTTTGTAAATATTTTCTCCCAATTTGTTCATTGCCTCTTTGCTTTGTTGATGGTTTCTTTTGCTGTGCAGAAGCTTTTTAGTTTGATATAGTTTCATCCATTTATTTTTACTTTTACTTCCCTTGCCTTTCATGTCAAATGCATAAAGTCCTCCCTGAACCCAAAGCCTATAAGTTTAGTACCATTGTTTTCTTCTATGAAGTTTATTGTTTTGGGTCTTATGTGGAGGTCTTTGATCCATTTTGATTTAATTTTGGTATATGGTGACGGATTGCAGTTCAGATTCATTCTTTTGCATGTGGTTTTCCAATTTTCCCAGAACCATTAACTGAAGAGGCTTTCTTTCCTTTATTGTATATTTTTTGCTTCTTTGTCAAAAATGATCTGTCCATATAGTATTTATGGGTTTATTTCTGGGTTTTTAGTTCTGTTCTGTTGGGTTATATGTCTGTTTTTCTGCCAATACCAAGCTGTTTTGTTTTTTTTTTAAGATTTATTTTATTGTTTTTGATAGAGACAGAGAGAGACAGAGACAGAGGGAAAGGGGAGGGCCCAGAGCAGTCTCCATAGTTGTACATCATCAGTTTTCAACATGGTTTCAATCCACACAGGTGGGCGGGGGCGGGGGCCATGCAGAGCAGGAGCTGAGCTGGGGGCCTCCTGTATGGGAGGCATGCTCCCTCAAGCCAGAGGCCGAATCAGGGGGCGAGAAGGGCCTCTCACATGGGAAGCACCCCAGTTCAGCACGTGGGTCTGCACAGGCCGGAGCCAGGATTCGATCCTTGGTCCTCAGGGTTGCAAAGTGAGTACTTAACACGCTGAGCCATCTGGCTTCCCTCCAAGCTGTTTTGATTATTGACACTTTGTAGTATAGATTGAAGTTGGGGAGCATGATGCCTCCAGCTTTATTCTTTTTTCATAGGATCTGCTGATTATTTAATCTATTTCTTGAAAGAAATATCTGTGGGATTTTGATGAGAAATGTGTTAAATCTGTATATGGCTTTGGGTAACATGGCCATTTTAACTATGTTGATTCTTTTAATCCATGGTTATGAAATATCTTTCCATTTCTCTATATCTTCTTCAATTTCTTTAATAGTGTCTTATAGTTTTCATCGTATACTTTCTTCATGTTCTTTATTAAGTTTATTCTTTTTTTTTTTAAAGATTTATTTTTATTGTTTTTGACAGAGACAGAGATACAGAGACAGAGACAGAGATAAGGGGGAGGGCCCAGAACAGTCTCCATATTTGCACATCATTTGTTTTTCCACATAGTTTCATTCCACAGGTGGGAGTGGGGCTGCACAGGGCAGGAACTGGGACGGGGTCTTCACCCCGGTGAGAACTGAACTGGGGGCACTCCCCAGTTCAGTATATGGGTCCGCACGGGCCGGGGTCGGGATTCAATCCTCGGTCCCCGGGGCTGCAAAGTGAGCGCTTAACCCACTGAGCCATCCTGGCTTCCCCAAGTTTATTCTTAAGTATTTTATTTTTTTGCTGTGCTCACAATAAGTACTAGTTTTCTCATTTCTTTTTTTTTTTTTTTTAAGTTTTGTTGCTTGTATTACATATAAAAATGCAAGGGATTTTTGTACATTGATTTTGTATTCTGTAACTTTACTGTATTGTTTATTATTTCTAATAATTTTATGGTGGAGTCAAGATTTTCTAAATATAGGATCATGTCAGTTTAACTTCTTCACTCCCAATTTGGATACTATTTCTTTCTTTCTCTTGCCTGATTGCTCTGGCTAGATCTTTCAGCATTATGTTAAATAGTGGTGACAGGGGATATCCCTGTCTTGTTCCTGATTTTAGAGGAAAAGGTTTCAGTTATGCTATTCGCTGAGGGTTTGTCATATATGGACTTTATTATGTTGAGGTACTTTCCTTCTATACCTATTTTATTATTTTGATTATAAATTGATGTTGTATCTTATCAAATGATTTTTCTGCATCATGGTTTTTATCTTTTATTTTGTTTATGTGATGTATCACCTTGATTGATTTCTGTATGTTGAACCATCCTTGTGTCCCCAGAATGATTTGATTGTAGTATATCATCTTTTTAATATACTTTTGTATTCTGTTTGCTAGTATTTTGTGTAGGATTTTTGCATCTCATTCATCAAAGACAATGGTCATTAGTTTTCTTTTCTTGTGTTAGTCATACCAGGCTTTGGCAGTAAGGTACTGTTGGCTTCATAGAGTGAGTTGGGAAGTATTGCCTTATCTTCAGTTTTTTTTTGAAGAGTTTGAGGAGGATAGGTGTTAGTTCCTTTTTGAGTGCCTGGAAAAACTCATTAGTAAGGCTGTCTGGTCCTGGACTTTTGCTTTTGGGGAAGTTTTGGATCATTGTTTCAGTTTCCTTACTGTTGATTGGTCTGTTTAGATTATCCATTTCTTTGTTCATTCTAGGTAGACTATATATTTCTAGAAACTGGTTTATTTTTTCTAGGTTGTTAAATTTGGTGGCATATAGCCCTTCATAGTATTCTTCTATGATCCCTTTTATTTCTGTGGTATCAGTCATAATTTTTTCTCTTTCATTTCTAATTTGGTTGTTTGTATTTTTTTTTTTTCCATTGGTGCGCTTACCCTGAGGTTTGTCATTTTATTAATTTTTTTGAAGATCCAGCTCTTTTCATTTTAAATATGAATTAATAGCTTTTATCAAAAGTTCATTTTATTGTTTGAGAGAATATGTATGTGTGTGAGAGACAGACAGAGACAGAGAAGGAGAGAGAGAGAGAAGGAGGGAGGACTCAGAGCAGTCTTCATAGTTGTACATCATTTGTTGTGACATTGTTTCATTCCACACAAGGTGGGAACTGAACAGGGAGGTGAGACCTTCCCACATGGGAGGTGAGACCCTTCGCCATTATTCTGGTGGTTGTCTGTTGCACTGCAGTTCAACGTGTGGGTTTGCTTGCGTCTGGGCTGAGATTCAAACCCCGGACTTCGTAGTTGTAAGGCAAGCATTCAACGTGTTTTGCTACCTTGGCATCCCCAAGAACCAGCTCTTTGTAGCATTAATTTATTCTATTACTTTTCTGTTCTCTATTTTATTTAGTTCTGCTCTAATTTTTATTATTTCCTTCTGCTGACTGGGTTTTTTGTTTGTTTTTTTCCTAGTTCTTTAAGTTGTGATATTAGGTTGTTTACTTGTGATTTTTCTTGTTTTGTAAGATAGGCCTGTAGTGATATAAATTTCCCTCTTATTATTACTGCTTTTGCTGCATCCCAATAATTTTGATATATTTTCATTGTCATTTCTATGTGTGTTTCTATGTATTTTTAATCTATTCTGTTATTTCTGTTTTGATCCAGTCATTTTAAAATATCACGTTGTTTAATCTCCATGTATATATGCTTTTTTCTGCTTTCTTTTTGCAGTTGATCTCCAATTTCAAAGCTTTGTGGTCAGTGAATACACTTGGAATGGTTTCAGTCTTTTCAAATTTGCTGAGGCTTTTTTTGTGACCCAGAATATGGTCTATCCTTGATAATGTTCCATGGACACTGGAAAAGAATGTATCCAGTGTTGTAGGATAAAATATCCTATAAATGTCAATTATGTCCAATTGCTGTAATGTATCATTTAAAACTGATATTTCCTTACTTATTTTCTGTTTGGATGATCTGTCCATGTCTGTCAAAGGAGTGTTTAGGTTTCCTACTGTAATTGTTTATTTTTTTGTCAGTTTCTCCCTTTAGTTTTTTTTTTTTAAGATTTATTTTATTGTTTTTGACAGAGATAGAGAGAGACAGAAACAGAGAGAGACAGAGAGAAGGGGGAGGGCCCAGAGCAGTTTCCATAGTTGTACATCATCAGTTTTTGACATGGTCTTATTCCACACAGGTGGGCGGGATCGCACTGGACAGGAACCAGGCTAGGGGTCTCCTGCATGGGAGGCACACCCCCTTGAGCCAGGGGCCAAACCCGGGGCAAGAACTGAACCAGGGACCTCCCACATGGGAAGCACACCCCAGTTCAGCATATGGGTCCGCAAGGGCCAGGGCCAGGATTCGATCCTCGGTCCCTGGGGCTACAAAGTGAGCTTTAACCCGCTGAGCCATCCCAGCTTCCCCTCCCTTTAGTTTTGCTAGCAATTGCTTTGTAAATTTTGGTGCTTCCTGGTTTGGGGCATATATATTAATACGTGTCATGTTTTCTTGTTGTAGTGTCCCCTTTATCATTACAAAGTGCCCACCTTTGTCTCTTATTTCCTTTTTGATCTTGCAATCTGTTTCATCAGCTGTAAGTATGGCTACACCTGCTTTTATCTGGGTGCCATTTGCTTGGAGTACTGTTTTCCACCCTTTCACTTTGAGTCTGTTTGTCCTTGTCTCTTGGAGGCAGCACAAGGTTGGTTTTGTTTTGTAATCTAGTTTGTGAGTCCATGTCATTTTATTGGTCAGTTCAGTCTATATACATGTTAGGTGATGATTGATACATAAGGATTTCCTATAGCCACCTTATCTTTTATTTCCTGGTACCTACCTGTTTTGATTGCTTTTTTTGCTTTTTTCTCCCTACCAGTCATTTCTGTTTGATGGTGTTCTATGATTTTTTTTCTGTTTCCTCTTTCTCCCTGGTATGTGTCTCATTTCTAAATTTTTTTTTTTTGAGTTGTTACCATGAGGTTTATGGAAAAGATAATTTCATATATATGCAGTGGTCTCTTTTCTTAAGCATGCTTCTTATTTATCTTCATTCTCTGTAGAAGTTTATTTTTTATTTTTTTAAAGATTTATTTTTATTGTTTTTGACAGAGAGAGAGAGAGAGAGATACAGAGACAGAGGGAAGGGGGAGGGCCCAGAACAGTCTCCATAGTTACACATCATTGGTTTTTCCACATAACGGTAGTTTGATTCCACAGGTGGGCATGGGACTGCACAGGACAGGAAATGGGCCTGGGTCTCACCCCGGTGAGAACTGAACTGGGGGCACTCCCCAGTTCAGTATATAGGTCTTCATGGGCCGGGGCTGGGATTCAATTCTCAGTCCCTGGGGCTGCAAAGTGAGCGCTTAACCCACTGAGCCATCCTGGCTTCCCTCTCTTTAGAATTTTAAACCTTTACTTCCCCCACCCCATCCCCACCCCTTTGTTTTACTTTTTTTGTTGTCCCTGTTTATCCCTATTTATTTTTACTTTTTGTTTCAGGTCAAATAGCCTCCTTCAGTATTTCCTGAAATGTTAGCCTTATGCTCAAGAAATCCCTCAGATTCTATGTGCCTGAAAAAATTTTTACCCCTCCTTCGTATCTAAAGGATGACTTTGCTGAATAGATTATTCTTGGCTGGCAATTTCTCTCTTACAATGTTTTGAATACTTAATTTCACTTCCTCCTGGCTTGTAGAGTTTCTGTCTCATTTCTAGGTGGCCTTCATTCCACTACTGCTTTAGTTTAAAAACTTTGTGTTTCCCCAGATTTTTTTTTTTTTATCTATAGGCAAGACCAGCTTCGTTCATACCAATTGTACAGGGTCCTACCCTTAGAACGGTCCTAAGCTTGCTTTAATGTTCTACTATGGCCATTTTGAAATGATTTACCGTATTTTCCGGCGTATAAGACGACCGGGCGTATAAGACGACCCCCTAATTTTACAGTTAAAACATAGGTTTAGGCCTATATTCGCTGTATAAGACTACCCCCCACTTCCGAGGTTGTAGTCTTATACAGCGAATATAGGCCTAAACCTATGTTTTAACTGTAAAATTAGGGGGTCGTCTTATACGCCGGAAAATACGGTATCATTTTTTAAACAAGGAACCTACATTTCAAAAAAGATTTATTTTATTGTTTTTGAGAGAAGGTGAGAGAGAGAGAGAAGGGAGGAGGGACCAGAGCAGTCTTCATAGTTATACATCATTAGTTGTGACATGGTTTCATTCCACACAGGTGGATGTGGGGCTTTGAGGGGTGGGAACCTGACTGGGAGCCTCCCACATGGGAGAAGAGAACCTTTACCGCCGAGCCATTCTGGCGGTTAATAGTTGCACCACAGTTCAGCTTACGGGTTTGCACTGGCCGGGGCCTGGAATTGAACCCTGGACCTCACAGTTGCAAGGCAAGCGCTCAACCTGCTGAACTACTCCAACATCCCTGAAACCCCACTGTAGCCAGTCCTGGCCATCAGCTTGTCTGCATGGGTTAGCACTTGTAGCTTTCTATCCAGTTAACATTGGATGTGATTTGATTTTGGCTGTGGCAGCTGGGATGTCCAGAGGAGCGTCTTCTTATAAACAACTACCCCCAAACCTGTCTAAAGGTGAGAGTCCCTTGTGGCTTCTAGTGAGAAGGCTAGCAGCCCAGCCTCCAGCTCTGATTTCACCAGAAGCAGAGGTGTGCCGTCCTGCTCTCAGTGACCCTGCTCCCTGCTCCAGCCTGGGGTGCACTGGTCAGGAATGGTGTGTGTGTGCTTCCATAGCTCAGGTCTCGATTTTCTGACCTTTGATTCCTTTTCTGAGGTCCTTCTATGACAGCATGGAAGTTCCATAAACTATCTTTGTTTTTCTAAAATATTAGACACAGAAATGGTCTTGATTTGCTAAATTTTAAATACAAATGTTTGCACTAAATCACATTTAGTTTTACATTGATCAAATGGTCTTCAACGAAAATAAAAAATTCCATGAGGACTGTCTGAACACCCGATGGATCGTTCTCGTAAACATGAGATAACTCTGCAAGTTTACTTGGAAAAGTTCCAAAAGTGGTAGAGAAAAGGGAGGATTTCCATTACCCACGCATCTGCTGTCTTGGTTTTTAAATAAAACTGATGAATACAATGAGGGTCAGGTTAAGGGGATTTTAGAGGTTTCCTTTTGGACCTTCGACATTCAGGTTGGAAGTCAGACCTTTTACTGGTGTTAGCAAAAGGTGGTGTTGGACACACCTCCCTCGGGATCTGACTACCCTGTGTGCTGAGGTAGCTCCTCTGAGCCTCAGCTTTTTTTACCTGTAAAATAGGTCGTCAGTCCCTCCTGTGCTCTCCTTGTGGTTAGAGGTTGAACGTGTGTCCTTCCTTCTACCCTCTCCACTATGCATGCTCCATGCCAGTCCCTTTCCTGGGGTTGTGTTGCTGAGTGGCAGGGCACCAGTGTGAGGGAGAGGACAGGCAGCTGTGGGGGGGCATGTCCCCGCAGGGGTACAGCGCATCGGGAGTGTGGGAACGGCTCAGGGTGGCAGTGTTTGTGCAGGGTGGTGTTCTGGCAGGCCTGCGGCAGCTGGGGACCCTGAAGTGGTGGTGCAATGTCTTCCCTGAGTGTCTACAGACACGTGGATACCAGGTGCCTGGTTGCGGGGGCTGCTTACAGTCTGCGGAAAAGGACGGCTTCTGGATCCCGGCAGCAAGCACCAGGTGAGGGTGGTGGCCCAGGCAGACCCTCAGGGGGCTGGGGCAAGGCGCAGGAGCCAGTGTGCTGGTGCAACCGAGTACGGAAAGCCAAGCAGGTGTCCTTGGGCCTTCTGGCCCCTGGATCTTGCAACATTAGATCATCTAAAAATAGCAAAAAGAACATAATAGAAAGATGTTTCTGTCCCTCAGAGAGAAAGGACCTCCATGGTGAACTGGTCATAGAGGGAACCAGTCCTCCGCACTCTAACATCTATGCCTTTGTGCATGTCACCATGATACCGCTGTACTTAGGAAGAGAAGCCGTGGGTGGACAGTCACTCAGTCAGCAGTTGAACACCTGGAAAGACAGACAAAGTGAGTTAGACATTGGAAGTGTCTATCTACTATGTGTACAGATGTGTCTGATTGTGGAGCCTTAACGTTGAAGTTGGGTGGCCTGTTGGAAAGAGCTGGGATTCTGAACTTGGATGGATTTGGGGTCAAACCTAGGTACCACTTGGCCAAGTCACTCGTAGCTTTTCTCCTCTGACCTTGTCAGTGCTCCAGTATGGGCGTTTAGGTTATTCATCTGACTTGCAATGTGGAGAGGCCAGGGGTTGCCTTCTCCAGGACTTCTGGACACCCAATGCTGAGAGTTCTGTCTTTGTTCACTCTGACCCAAGCTGTGCACCACTTCCCTCCCTCCTCCCTGCCCCTGATTCTTCAGGGGAGGCCTATTGCTGCCAGCCTTGGAGCTGGCACCTGAGTGCTGGACATGGCTCCGCTGACACTGTGCCCTGGGGCTAGGGCCCCAGCTTCTGGACCATGGGCCTGGAGGAGCACAGTAGGAGGGCTTGGGGTTAAGGATAGGGCAGAGAAGTAGCAGGAAGAGGGGACCACGGTCATCCTCATGTTCCTTCTAGGCCAGTTCTGTACCCTCACAGGCTCTATAAATGGACCAGAGTGTCCTGAGGGTCTGCCTCAGGGATGAAAAATGCCTCCTCCTCTCTGGACCCCCTCAGACTCCTTCCTCCTATCCTGAGAGTCTTGCAGCTGGGAGAAGCATTGTGTCTCATAGTTAGATATTCCTGGTTAGATGCAAATGCCTGGAGGAATGGCCCCGGGGAGGGTCAGTCATATTGGAGAAACGGAAAGTTTAAAAGCAAGAAGTCATGGCCATGAAGGAGAAGCAGAGCGAGGTGAGGAATCCGGAGCTAAGGAAACAAAATTCTCAGCTGTACATTTTTTCTTGGCCAGTCCTGAAGAGTGCACAGCCAGGACAGAGGGCCTCTAGGGCCTTCTTGTCATAGACCAGTCAGGGGCGATAGAGGCAGTTTTGGTCACCCCCTTGTTAGCACACCGTGCCTGGAGATGAAGAGAAAGGCAGAGGGAACTCTCCCATGCCCCATGTCACCCCCCTCGTCACCCCCCTCCAGTACACTGAGAGATGTGTATTTACCCAACACCACAATAGGCCTGCCGAAGGGCTGGTGCTACCTGACCCAGGCGTGCCGCAGAGATGAGCAGGTGAACTTTAGGAAACTATTACTTTGCTGAACAATTCTCACCCTGACTCGTCCTTTCCCTGGGCCCACTACACCTTCCAACATTAAACTCCATTTAGTAGAGACAAATTATAACGGATATGAAAAAAAAGATCTGAAATGGAGGCCTTTCCTAGATCCTGCTGGTCCTTAGTACGTGGCAGTGGGCATTGCTATGAAGGCAGCCACAGCTGCCCTATTTCTGCAGTAGCTGCAGTCAGACAAGGTGCCCCCTGGACAATCTAGAATGCAATTCTTGTGCCTCACCTACCCCAGAATGCAGCTGCCCTCCCACAGGATGTTCCCCTACCTGGGCCATTTCAAGGCCCCACCCTCCCTGTTTGCTGTCCAAGGGTGTGTTAACACTTACAAACCCATGTATGCTTGTGTGTGTGTAGAGGGAGGTTTGGTGTTGAGCTTAGCTAAATTTGTTTGACTCCTAGAATAATACGTCCAGCCAAGGCCCGAGGTAGAGACTTCGTCTCTTTCTTAGGGCCTGATTTCCCTAGGAAAGACCTGAGGCCCTCAGACCCCTGCTGCCGAGCTCTGAAGCAGGCAAGGCACAAGACTCTGCCCCAGAATTGCCTGATCTGGCAGGAGACCCTCCCACCCCTGGAAATACCTGTGAAACTGGGCCTGACATTTGCCAGTTTACAAAGGGCTCTGGTCTGCTCTCTCTTATTTGATTTAATCCTCAAAGGGGCATTGTGATTTCAGCTTGGGTTTTGGAGTAGAATTGGCTTGGCTATAAATCCCAGCTCCACCACTCTTAATCATGAACCAATTGACCTCTTTGAGCCTCAGTTTCTTATGTGTGAAATGGAGATGAGACTCATATACCTTCTTACAGGGTGATTATGAGGAATAATAATATTCATGAATGATCATGAATGTGCCTGGTTCATAGTGCTCAGAGTTTAGCTTATGGATGTTGACATTATCTTAACTTTACAAATGGGGTAATTGGGGTCTGGAGAGAGAAGCTGCCTCAAAGAGAAAGTGACACTGTCATGATGTAATGAATCAAACATGACTTTAAAAGACATTCTTCTGAGAGACACTCAAAACATGGTTAGAGATAATGATATCAATTGAAACTTTGAGGCAAGAGGGGAAAAATTTAGTCACTTATTTCTTTACAGGCTAAATCAATTTAATCTTTTAAAAAGAACAGTGATTTTTTTTCCCCCTAAAGAAAATTAACTATAACAGAGAGAGAGTGGGAGAGAGAGAGAAAACTCAGGTAGGATGAGTGGTTGCAGAAAACAGCCCTTTTCGTGTTGATGGCTTCAGGCTTTCATCCTCTGTAGTGTGCTCGCATGTGAGATTTTTCTTCAGTTGAAAAGGATTGAGACTTTAATACTGTATTTTCCATAAGCCATGTTATTGGTGGCTCTGCCACAAACATCTCTGCCTTTGTCACCAGAGACATGGGGCCTATGGAGTTCCTGGCAATTGGGGGTGGATCATGGCAGAGGAGGTGCTTTGAGAGCTGAGGATCACAGTCAGTGGTTCTTAAGTCAGGGCGGTAGGAAGCCGAGGTGCAAGGGAGACCCTGGCCTATCTCTTAACGACCATTCCAGGGGAAGACCTGGGCAAACCTCTCGTTTTTCAGAGGCTTTATTAAGCCTTTTTGCAAGTATGTCACCTTTTTAAAAACCAAAACCAAAAAACCTTAAGTTCCCTTTATAATCCAGGTTTAGGATTATAAAGTGAGTGCCCCCATCCCACTTGGCGCACACCCCAGATGCACTGATCACTCATCCACTGCTTGATACCTCCCCCCCCACCCCCCACCCCCCATGGATCTCAGGTCTGTGACTCTGGAGTTTTGCTCTCCCTGTCACCTTCACCTGGATGACCCTCCAGAAATATGTCTTAGTTAATAGGAAAATGCTGGGGGTTTTGAAATTAGAACTGGATTACAATCCTGGCTTCAAATGATCACCTATGTGACTCTGGCCTGTTGTTGAACTTCTTTTTTTTTTTTTAATATATTTTTATTTATTTATTTATTTTGACAGAGAGAGAGAGAGGGAGAGAGATACAGAGACAGAGAGAGAACTGAACTGGGGGAGCTCCCAGTTCAGCATATGGTTCCACACGGGCCGGGGCCAGGATTCGATCCTCGGTCCCCGGCGCTGCAAAGTGAGCACTTAACCCACTGAGCCATCCCTGCTTCCCCTGTTGTTGAACTTCTTTGGACCATGTTTCTTTATCTCTGCAATGAGGAAAGTAGCAGCACCAGAGGAGTCAGTGGGATAACGTGTGCACAGGGCTTGGTCTAGTGCCTGACATGGAGAAAGGCCGTGGCTGCTGGGCAGGCAGGTGGAGGATGGGTGGCAGGCAGGACGATGTTTCTTGAAGGCCAGTCCTCTCAGATGTGGCCACACCACTTTGACTGATGTGCTCAATCTCTGTTTGGGGGTGCTAAAGCCTCCAGGGGTCCAGCTTCTTCCCTGTGCCCCACTGTGAGATGTTTAAGTCCAAGTTTGAGGCATCTTGCAGCATCCTTTCTGTAGGAAGTGTTTGGTATGACTAAGACTACCAACAGCTTAGGCAATGCTAGGCTCCTCAGTTTCTGAAATATTAAAAACTCTCTGAAATGAGTTAGACTGAGCAAAGTGATGACAGGAGCTTATAAACAATAAACGCATCGGGGCTGCTAAGGCCCTGTCGCCTGGAATGTGCATGCCTCTCCTGGACTCTCCCCTCCCCCACCCAGGGGAATCTCCTCCCAAGCCAGGACCCATGGGAGGGGCTTCTGGGGCTGCTTGCACTTTGCTTTCAAGATCCATGGATCCATGACCAGCACAACCCCTGCCCTCTGCTCCATGGCAGCTACCATAGCTCTTTGGAACCTCACGGATTTTGAACATGTTTCCTCTCAGGTCTCTTAGATGCATGGTGTATTAACTTACTGTGGCTGCCATAACAAAATACCACAAACTAGGTGGCTTCAGCAACAGAAATGTATTGTCTCAAAGTTCTGGAGACTAGAAGTCCCAGCTCTAGGTGTCAGCGCGGTTGGTGCTTTCTGAGAGCTGTGAGGGAGAATCTGTCCCAGGCTCTTGGTGGTTTGCTGGCCGTGGGTGAAATTTCTTTTGTTTGAAAGGTTGACAGGCCACTATAAGCTTTGGTTCCAGGGACTTTGCTTCCCTTCCCCCAAACTTTCTAAGCTCTTTAAAAATGATTTTGAACAGAACAGTTGTTTTTTTTTAAAGATTTATTTTTATTGTTTTTGACGAGAGAGAGAGAGAGAGAGAGAGAGAGAGAGAAGGGGGAGGGCCCAGAACAGTCTCCATAGTTGCACATCATTGGTTTTTCCACATAGTTTCATTCCACAGGTGGGCACAGGGCTGCACAGGGCAGGAACTGGGCCAGGGTCTCACCCCAGTGAGAACTGAACTGGGGGCACTCCCCAGTTCAGCATATGGGTCTGCACGGGCCAGGACCGGGATTTGATCCTTGATCCCTAGGGCTGCAAAGTGAGCTCTTAACCCACTGAGCCATCCTGGCTTCCCCCTGAACAGAACAGTTTTGATGCAGTATTTCCTCAACCTGGCTTCAGTGAGGTTTGTAAATAATGAATCAAACCAGGGTCAATATCTTATGGCAAATGATTTACGATTCCTACCAGATGCTTTGTTGGAAGAGGTTTGCAGGCACATTTCTGAATTATTCATAAGATATATAAAGTTATAAAGCATTCACGAGATGATAATAAAGGTGCATATTTCTGTTGAGATTTCATACATTGCCTGGAATCTGCATTCAGGCCATGCACTGTCATAAAGTCCCTGAGAGGACAAGCCCTGCCTGGACAATTGTGCATCTTCTTGATACAGTGGATCTGAACTGGGAGTGAGTTTGGCCCCCACCACCCCACCAGAGGACATTGGGCAAATTGTAGAAACATTTAGGTGGTTGCAACTGGGTGGAAGGGTGCTAATGGCATCCAGTGGGTAGAGGCCAGAGGCTCCTAAACATTCTACATTGCACTGGACAGCCTGCACAACAAAGAATTATCCAACCCCAAATGCCAGTATTGCTGAGGTGGAGAAACCCTGTCTTAGTACTGCTACCAATGCTATTCTCATCAAAATTTGCTTTAGAAATCTTGTTCATCCATCCAAATATGTTTGCAGAGATTCAACTGTACGTTGGTCTCAGGCTAGGTACTGGAGATACAGAGATGAGAAATACTGTCATTTCAGCAAAGGAACATTCAGCTTAGTGGGGGTGATGAAAAAGAAAACCAAGCAATATAGCAATGGACATGTGCCGAGCTCCTAGGAGCACAGAGGAAGGCAGCGCTGGCCTGGACACCAGGAAGACTTCGCTGAGAAGGTAATGCTTACATGGCATCTCAGAGCCCAAATAAGAGACTGCTGGGTGGCCACAGGGTGGGGGACAGCACCTGCGAAGACCTGGAGGGAGGGCGTGGCACTCAGAGGGGCTGTGACTCATTCACTGTGGAGAGCACCTGGGAGGGGGGGCAGGGGGGTAGTTACTGGGTCATCGTTCCTCTTTTTGGAAGGTTTGTTCCTTAAACCTGGCTAACAGCATTTAAAGAGATTTTTATTGATGTTATGGTATCAGCTGGACACTGGGAGACGGATGAGCATCGTCCACTGGGCTTTCTAGCGGCTTATTGATGAGAAAGTGTCTACACACACACACACACACACACACACACACACACACACACACTACTTCCTAACTCCCTCCTAGTTCCTGTCCCCTTCAGCACTGGAAGAAACCCATCACAAGATGAGAGGGAGGGGAGAGGAGCATGATCAGAGATGTGGGGACTAGCCAGGCACTCACCCTTCTCTCTGAGACTCTTGTCCTGAGGCCTTTTAATGTACTTTTAGCAATTTGTACCTTAGCTGCTTCTCTGGGTTTTGGGGTCTGGCCTCCCCCAAGCTCAGAATCGATTTGTGAGATGGACGTAAAAATGACATTTGGATAGAAAACTGTATGGAGGTTCCTTAAAAAATATAACAGGATTACCAGCAATTCCACTTCTGGGTACATCTCCCAAAATAATTGAAAGCAGAGTTTTGAACAGCTATTTGTATGCTCACACTTATAGCGGCGTTATTCACAACAAGCCCAAACATGGAAGCAACCCAAGTGCCCACTGACGGATGAATGGATACACAAAATGTGGTATATACATACAGTGGAATATTATTCAGCCTTAAAAAGGAAGGAAATTCTGACATACCACATGGGTGAAACTTGAGGACATTATGTTAAATAAAATAAATTAGTCAGAAAGGGACAAATATTGTATGATTCCACTTATAGGAGGTCTACACAGAGTAATTAAATTCATAGAGGTTGGAAGTAGAATGGTAGTTGTCAGGGGATGGAGGTGGGAGGAATGGGGAGTTGTTTAATGGAGGCTGAGTTTTAGTTTTTCAAGATAAAAAGAATTCTGTGAATAGTGGTGGTGATGGTTGCACAACATTGTGAATATACTTAGTGCCACTGAACTGTACACTTAAAAATGGTTAAGATGGTAAATTTACCACAATAAAAAAGATAGAAGACAATTACATTTTGGGTAAAGGGGGTGCTGGGATAGCTCAACAGGTTGAGCTCTTGCTTTGCAATCATGAGGTCCAGGGATCGAATCCTGGCCCTGGCCTGTGCAAACCTATATGCTGAGCTGCAGTGCAACTGGTACCTGCCAGGATGACTGGGCAGCGATGTTCTCTTCTCCCATTAAATAGGCCTCTGGTCGGTTACTGCCCCCCATGGCCCCACGTCCACCTGTGTGGAATGGAACTATGTCACAACTAATGATGTACAGCTGTGGAAACTGCTCTGGGTCTTCCCTCCTTCTCTCTCCTCTCAAACAATAAAAATACATAAATTTAAAAAAAGGTTAAGAAGGCACAATGTCTTAAGACAAAAGACAATACAGGTTATCACTGAGTGACCCTGTGTGTCTGAAAAAGGAAAAGTAAGAAAAGAGAGGGCAAGATCCACCTAAGAGGCGTCAGCGGAACCCTTCCAATTCCAGTGAAATGGGTGTTGCTGTGGAGGAGGGCTGAGAGCTGAGGGCAGGGGGCTGGTCGTGGCTGGGCATGAAGTGGTTGGAAAGCCAGGGATACTGGAGAACTGTGCAGTGGCACTTTCATATGTATGTTTTAGAAAGATTTCCTGGGGTTACTGTGAGCTGTGGCTTTGGAGGCTGGTGTCAGGATAGGAAAGAGTGATGAGGAGGAAGCTGAAAGCAATTAAGAGGTGATAAAAAGATCCACTGGGAAGTGATGAACGCCCGAGGGAAACAGTGGAGGTGGATGGAAAAGAAGGAATTGATTTGAGAAATCCTTCTGAGTTCTTCCACGGAGAGGGAAGGAAGTGGGTAGTGTCAGTTGAGATAGTCAATGAGGTCCCTTTCAGACACGTCCAGCCCAGGGTTATCTGCTCTGGAAGCCAGAGAGGGTGTGTGGATTTGGCATTGAAGAGGAAGAGCTGGGCCAGAGATACAGATTGGGGAGGTGTCACAGCATAGAGAACAGATGGAGCAGTAAGTGAGGGAGTCATTCATTTACTCATTCCGTACATCCTCACTGAGCCCCACTTCTCTTCACCACTGTGCTAGGCAGAGCAGGGGTGCACACTCATTTTGTTATGAGCTCGGGTGGGATCTCTTGAGTATGGACTGGGCACTTGGCTAGGAATGAAGAGGGAGGAAGGCCCAGCTGAGCCCTGTGTGGGCCCTGCCAAACTTGTTTCCAGGAGACCGTCATCTTTAGGCAGTTGTTTAAAGTCCCTCTTCAGATTAGCTCAGAGAAGTAGGCCTGGGGCGCCTGCAGATTTAACTGGTCCCCTGAATATGTGGAGTTTATAGCAACTTAAGTGAGTAGTGGCTCCTTCATAAGATGTGATGCTATTCCTATAAATGAGCAAAACCCTCTGAGGCTCTTGGCCAAGTCTTTAATGCTTCCATCTATGGGAGTGAAATCTGCTAACCCTCACAAGCACAGTGTTCAGCTGCCTTGTGAGTTTGCCTTTTTGCCAGGCCTGAAGTGGAAAGTTTGCCCCAGTTAACACTACTCGGGCACTTGAGCTGTTGTATCCAAACTGGATGCATTAGGTTCCTTGTGCCCCTTGATCCCAGGCTCACAAAATCTTTGGGAGGCCAGAGGATCTGAGGAACACAGCCCAGGTCATGTCTGCAGCCAGTCAAACCTCATGGCCCGGCCACAGGTAGGTGGGCAGGAATGGAGATATTCACTGGGTAAGGGCTGTTGGAGTGAAGGAGGCTGCTAGTGACTGCTGGCTTCCTTTCTGTCATCTTGTGGGCAGGTCAACACTCTGGCCGGAGGCATATCTTTCCTGGGGAAATAAGCTGAGTGGCTTGGGCTGCACAATGTTCATTATGAAGCAGCATAAAAATCCAGATGTTTGGCTTCATGTGTACACAGCTTTGGTCAGGGGAGCTGTGGGGCCCTGGAAGAAGGCAGAGAGGAGGTGATCAAGTCACTAGGCCTGGATGGCTCTGCACACTCTACTGTCCATACGCTCAGTGACAGACACTAGTTATGCTGACATGGTGGTCACAGTGATCATTTCCCCCTTGTGATCATGTTCACCCTCTTTGTGCTAATCTCTCTGCAGGACCTGATCTTCTTTAAATCCTTCCATTTATTTTATTTATGATGCAGTTACTGTGGCCAAAGTAGATGAGGTTTGTTGCTGTTGACAATGCAGTGGTTACCAGACAGTATATCCTGTGCTCTCCTGTGAGGCTATTTCACACGTAATGAGGAACAATGGGCAGGAAGGGCCCTGGGGATGAAGCTGGTTCCTTCTGAGTTACCAGAGCTGAACGCCTCCAGCGGCTCTCCAGTCAGTCGCTAGCAGCTCACCTCAGCAGGACAGATTGTCCATGGTTCCATATGGCCACTAGTGAGAGTCCTCAGCATTTAAGTAAGGAAACCCAAGTATAGGCCTTTTCATATGTATAATCCAATGGGAAAAATAATATTCCATTTGGCTTTTAGAGGACATGATACCCTTAAATAAAAAGAAAGCACTTAACAGGAAGCCGACACATTTCTGGTACCTAAAGTTACATAATAAGAACTAACATGGGGGATGCTGGGATAGCTCAACAGGTTGAGTGTGTGCCTTGCAACTGTGAGGTCTGTTGAACGAATCCTGGCCCCAGCCCATGCAAACCCATATGCTGAACTGCAGTGCAGCTGGTAACCTCCTTGCAGGAGGCCCCCAGTTCAGTTCCTGCCCTGAGCGGCACCACATCCACCTGTGTGGAATGAAACTATGTCACCACTAATGATGTACAACTATGGAGACTGCTCTGAGCCCTACCCGCTTCTCTCTGTCTCTTTCTTTTCTCTCAAACAATAGAATAAATCTTCCAAAAAAAAAAAAGGATATGAACTGACTGTTGGTGCTTTTTCAGTCTCTAGACCAGGGCTGGGCAAGACATTGATCACAGTCCACTGGTGGAACACCAAGCAATTTTATATTAATAAAATAAATAATATTAATAAAATAAATAGCTCGTGGACCATGACACTTGGAGAAGAAGCCCTTTCTCTGAAAAAGGCTGCCCAGGGCTGCCCTAGACTTATAGGGATAGCCTGAAAGAAAGAATATTCACTATTTCAGGAAGTAGGAGACCTCAGCTCAAATGCCAGTCCACTTCTGACAACTTGTGTGACATTCCTAGGCCCTTTCTGGATTGCAGTTGTTTCCTCTGCAAAAATGGGGTTAAAACCTCATTGACAAGGGCAATACTCAGAATATTTTTCAACTAGTCCAGCCAAGGCCCTAACCCACCAAAAGCTACAATTTTATGAATGGTATCAAAAGCAAACAGTGTTACTGTTAATTTTGTATTAATACATATAATAAAATGCATATATTAATATGCATTTATAAAAAGCAAATTAGCAAGCAGTGCATATTGTATTATGTCACTTTGGCCAGAAAATAAATATTTGCCTACTAGAAATGCCAGGCATGTTGTATACAGTTTTGAAATTACCTTTAGCAGGTGAGATTATAATGAGTTTTCTAAGAAGGCCTGCTAATAAAGTTAAATGAGTCTCTTTTAAGATTTAGCAAGGAAAGCAGTAGTCCAGGGAGAGGCCAAGAAACTCCCTGCCCCCTGGTCTTCCCAGATGCCAGTTCTTGAGCAGCTCCCCTGTGTGGGAGCTGGGGTGTGCTCCTGCTTTCATTTCTGCTGCAGTGTTGCTCATAGGCCTGGCTGTCTCGCATGCACTCAGTGAGGTCCAGTAGACCAGGAGTATGGAGTCCCGGAGACCAGAAAATGAAGACATCAATGAAGAACCAACACCTGAATGAACTGCAGAGTGGGGACTTCCAAACGCCTTTTCTTCTGTAGCAGAGCTCTGAAATTCACCAAAGTGTGTTCCATGCTGTTCTACCAAAACCAAAGCAGTTTCATGTTCAGACACGTTTGGCATTCCTTTACTGTAGGACTTCTCAGCGCCTTTACACTGTGCATTGCAAATGGACAGTAGGGGTTATGTTCTGCTGTGTTTCCAAACACTTTGGACCACAGAACCCTTTCAGAATGCAACATGTTGCAGGACTAGTTTCCACAGAATAAACTTTGGAGAATGCTACTCTAGGATTATGTGAACAACTCTAAAACTCTGTGTCCTGGGGAAGCCGGGATGGCTCAGTGAGTTGAGCACTCACTTTGCAGCCCCGGGGGGACCAAGGATCGAATCCCAGCCCTGGCCTGTGTGGACCCATATGCTGAACTGGGGAGTGCCCCCAGTTTGGTTCTCATCGCGGTGAGGCCCCGGCCCAGTTCCTGCCCTGTGCAGCCCTACGCCCACCTGTGGAATGAAACTATGTGGAAAAGCCAATGATGTGTAACTGTGGAGACTGCTCTGGGCCCTCCCCCTTCTCTCTGTCTCTGTATCTCTCTCTCTCTCTCTCTCTCTCTGTCAAAAACCATAAAAATAAATCTTTAAAACTCTGTCCTATAAAACATGACCATCAGCCAACACCTCATTGGAAGAGCTCTTCGTCTACTGCCCATGACTGCTGTTTGAGATCTTCCAATCGAGGGCCAGTACCTGTCACTCTGTCATTTTAAGAATATTGCCTTGCTCTGCAGCCACCCTCAAAAGCCTTTTTTCCTGTTGATTTTCCTACCAAGCCATGGTTCCGGAGACCTTGTTAGTATTTTGATCACTTGTGCCAGCACTTCGAGGAGGATGCATTTCTGAGGTTGATAAGATGGCAGAGGAGCTTCTGGACGCAGCAGTTGCTCTGTGCACACACTGCTTGAGACCTTTTGACCCGCTTTGCATACATTTTGTTGGCAGTATTGCAGCCCGGCTTTGGAGCTCTGTATATTTTACCTCAGCTGTTGTTCTGTGGACATCAGGAGAGGTGCTTCGGGGCCTGTTTCACCCCTTACAGATTCTCATTGGGGCCCCACAGCAGCCCTAAGAGGGCTACCTTCTGGAGAATGTTCTCATTTACTGCTAGACTCCTTTGCTTAGTCTGTTTTCCCCATGTTTGGGAGAGATGCCAACCTCAGAAACGCTAATTCTGGTCGAGTACTTACTTGGTTTCAGGCACTGTCCCTATGAATGTTTCCTGTATTAATCCTCACAGCAGTCATATGAGGTAGGTATTTTTATTACTCCCATTTCACAGGTGAGGAGCCTGAGGTTGAGCAGGTAAGTGACCTGCTCGTGTAACACAGCTAGAGTTTACACTACAACCCACAGTTGTGAGTGAAGCCCTGAGCATCTGGGTGTCTCATGAGAGAATTCTTTGGGTTCATTGTTTTGTTCCAGCTGTTTTTACAAAGGGTATTAACTGTTCTTTGACTGCTCCATTTCCTTGGACAGGGCTGATCTGGCCTCTTTATAAATTGAGGTGCTTTTTTCTGTGCACCCCAGCAGTGGACCTAGTCTACGTCATGGTGAGATTGGACCGCTTGCTCAGAGGCAGCATCAGGCAGGACAGGACTATCTAACATGCAGCATAAATCTTAAGCTATTCTTAGCCAAAAAGACCAGACTTTAATGATCTGGCTCATCTGGACTTAGAAGACTTAGCAGAATGTTCAAGTGTCCATCTAGGATTAGGCACTGCCTGCTCCTGCTCCTGCTGTCTCCTCCCCTTTTATGTCCTAAATGTTTGAGCAGATTCTGGCTGTGTCTGTCGTATTTGCTAATGGTAGGTGTCAGGAGGATGGGGTCCTTGCTCCAGATCCTTCTCTCTGACCCTGTCCCCCTTCTCATTTTCTCTTCATTAGTGAGATCAAGCCCTTGGTGACAGAGGCCAACCATAGGATTGGTAGTTTTCTAGAGAATCTGGACTGTGGATACCTCACTTCTAGTTCATTGGGGCCAGTCACCCATCAAGCTGCCTTTTGTTGTTGTGGCCACCAGTGAGCCCCTGCTTGGATTTGTAATGCTCTAGTCCCTTAGCGGTCAGGAAACAAGCAGTCCATAACCCTGTGCTCGAGACAGTGCTCAGAGAGTTTCATTCCTGGCAACATTAACCAAGGAAGAAACCAATCAATCAATAAGTCATTATTGAGCACACAGTCTATAACTGTCAAAAAAGTAGCCACTAAAGCAATGTGGATTTAAGAAACTCAACTTTTGTCAGAGGGCCAAGCTGCAGAACATTCCTGTAGATTCTGTTGGGCTCATTGTCTTCCCCACCTCAGTCCAAGCAAACTTGCTTTCCTATGGTGCACCCATACCTGCTCCCTATTCTAGGTTCCCATGGTGTATGTTGGGGCCTCAGAAACCTCCATGTGGGACCACCCAGGCCTGCCCTTTTTGGGTGGATAACCATTAAGATCCGATTCCATTGGTTTTCTGTTTAGTATCCTGCTTTAGGGCATAACTCTGAACGTGGCAATGTCGGTGAGCACAATAGGCGAGATTGATGGGGCCTCTGCCCTTGTTTCTGTTCCCACTCCCCACCTCCCTTCCTGTTCTGAATTCTCTTCATTCTTCAGTGCTTGTTACCTGCTTTTCTTTGGAAACCTTCTCTGGTCAACCACATCCCACACAGGTCATGAGAATGGCCTTAATTTATTAAACACTCTGTAAATCATGTCCTGTGGTAGGTATTTTACATAAACATGTCATTTCATCTGCATGACAGCCCTGTGAAGGTTTCATTGTTGTTACTGTTTGTTTTTTCTGACAAGGAGAGTAAGATGAACTTGCCCTGTATTTTGTAGATCATAAGTAGAAGGCCCACAATTCAGACCTAGACCTGACTGACTTCTAACCCCAGGCTCTTGATCACCATGCCCCCAGATGCCCTTTAAACATCACACTCATGGCTCATCTGGCACTTAGTATGCACAGCCTATGCCATTATTTTGTACGGGGTTATACTTATTTCTGCAATGGGACTCAAAACAACTTCAGAAACATCCCATAGTACCCCCAGTGGACACACATGGAAAGAAGTGCTAAACAAATATTTCTTGATAGATGATTTGGGTGTTATGCCCTATGGTCTAAACAGATTTTTGAACAGAACTCATCTATGTTTTAACACAAAGGGATGAGCTAAAAATGAGATTCAAAGTATTTTAGGGTTAAGAAACTTGCTTGGGGAGTCTGTCAATTATCATTAAGAGAAAGGAAAAGGTGAGGAACAATGAAATATTTACTTTGAACCAAGACACAATATATAGTAGTAACTTTTCATACATTGTCTGAAAACTTTATGAGGTAGTATAATTCCTGTTTTAGACTCAGAAGTTTAGTGATTTGTCAAGGACACAGAGCTATTAAAGAATTGAAACTTGGGGAAGCCAGGATGGCTCAGCAGGTTGAGTGCTCACTTTGCAGCCTCAGGGTCCAATATGGAATCCCAGCCCATACAAACCCATATGCTGAACTGGGGAGTGCCCCCCCCCACCCGTTCAGTTCTCACTGGAGGGAGCTTCCCATGTGGGAGGCCCCCAGCTGGTTCCTGCCCTGAGCAGCCCCGTGCCCACCTGTGCAATGAAATTATATAAAAAACTAATGATATACAACTATGGAGGCTGCTCTTGGCCCTCCTCCATCTTTCTGTCTCTCTGTCTCTCTGTGTCAAAAAACGAAACAAAACAAAACAAAAAAGAAAACCAAAAAAGAATTGGAACTCAAACTCAGGTTTTTGTAATTGTAACGTATGTAGTTTCCGCTCTACACAAAGCCTCTCTTCTCTAATTTCTAAGCCATGTTTAGGCAAATAATTTAAAGTGAATCTTGTGGATGTTAACATTAGATGAGGTATAGTCATATTTAGAAGACCAGAGCAAAAGCTTCAAGCTTTTTCTGGACTCTAGAGACTTTACCAATAGCTCTCAAGACATTCTTGAAATTGAAAGCAAAAACTATGTGTATATGTGCATTTTCCCTGTGAGACGGAAGGAGGCCACAACTTTCATCAGTTTCTCAAAAGTGTCCGTTGACTCAAAAAAATGTTAAGAACTTCCAGTTTAGAGGGACAGAAAACAGATTCCCAAAGGGAATTTCACCCGTGGATTTCCAATGGAGAAGAGTTTGTCCTGGATTGTTGATATAAGAATTTCATGGATCTGCAGGAGGGAGTCAGTCAGAAGATCTCTCAAAGCCTCTTTGGAGCTCTAGATGCAGAATTTCATGGCTCTAAATCCAAGGAGACTGCAGTGTGTAGGCCCATCTGACACTAGGTGACAAATTGGATGTGACAGAAGGTGGATGGTACAGGAGCCAGGAGCTGTGTAATTTTTCACTTGGCAAGGGCAGGTTCTGAGTGAAGCTGTGCCCTCTTGGGTTAATGCATTTGGAGTTCTTGCTGATGCCAGGGAAAAGGAACAGAGGATGTGTCTAGGCTACAGAATGCACTGAGAGCAAAGTCCAGATTTAGATAACCCAAAGGGTTGTTGTGTTTACTTTTATAAAAATAGGGTCTGTTATCTTAGGTAGGCAAAGACCTCCTTCCTGACTTCCTTTACTCAGAATGATTTGATTTCCAACATGATTGAAAAACAAACACATCACAGTGAATCTGCTGGTTCCTCCACATATAAAACAGATTCTTTAATTGAGTTAGACTGTGAAAAATACTCTAAACATGACCCAGTGATCTGAAATGTTGACTGAAGGAGAATGAATGGCTTCTGTGCATTGTGATTTGTTATATATCTTCCTTCACTCAAGCACATTCTGAATAGCAGGACTCATTAGGTCTGCAGCCCACTTTCCTCGCCTTGAAATAAAAAATGGCAAGTAAATGAGTCTAGAGATGACCTGGATTCTAGTTGACCCACATCTTTGTGATTTTGATCATTTAACAATTTTCTTTCTCATCATAGTGCATTTTATTTATTGATTCTATTATCCATGTTTCGATCTCTCATTTATCTACTTACCTACCTACCTATCATCTATCTATGTATCTATGTATGTATCTATCTATCACCTATCATCTACCTATTATCTATCTATCTATCTATCTATCTATCTATCTATCATCTAGCTATCTATATCTATCTATCATCACCTATCTTCTATCTACCTATCTATTGTCTATCAATTTATCTATCATTTATCTATCTGTCTATCTATCTATCTACCTACCTAGCTACCTACCTACCTATCATCATCATCTATCTGTCACCTATTTATTATTTGTTCAACTAACAGTTTGAGTATCAGCTATTAACCAACACTGCAATTGGAAATACAGAGATGAATAAAACATAGTTTCTGAGTTCTAGATACCAAAGTAGTGCTTTTCAATGTTAATGTGCACACAGATACCTGGGAATCTTATTAAAATGCAAATTCTGAGTTATAGGTCTAAGGTAGGGCCCAGAGGTCTGCTTTTCTTCCTTTCTTTCTTTCTTTTTTTTTTTGAGGTCCAAATAGGCAAGGTGCCCACCCATCTTCCTAGCATTTCTTTTATTTTTTTTTATTGATTGTTCAATTTATTGGGGTGACATTGGTTGGTAAAAATTATATAGTTTCCAGGTGTACAATTCTACATTACATTGTCTGTGTATTGCATTATGTGCTCAGCACCCAGAGTCAGTTAGTTCTCTTTTCATCACCATGTATTTGATAGAGTTCTGCATTTTTATTTTTACTTATTTTTTTAAAAGATTTATTTAACTGTTTGAGAGGAGGTGAGAGAGAGAGAGAGAGAAGGAGGAGGGCACAGAGCAGTCTCCATAGTTGTACATCATTAGTTGTGACATGGTTTCATTCCACACAGGTGGATGTGGAGCCGTGCAGAGTGAGAACCAAACTGGGGGCCTCCCGCATGGGAGGCAAGAACCTTCTCTGCTAAGCTATCCTGGAGGTTACCAGTTGCACTGCAGTTCAGCATAAGGATTTGCACAGGCCAGGGCCGGGAATCAAACCCTGGACCTTGTGATTATGAGGCAAGGGTTCAGCTGCTGAGCTATCCTGGCATTCTTAAGTTCTGCACATTTAAAATGCTTCCAGGTGATGCTATTGTTTCTGACCCAGAAGCCATACTCTGAGAAGCAAGTGGCTCTAAGGTCCTCAGCATGTCATTGCGTTTTCTCAGCATTATTGTGAGGATCCTGTGGGTTAATGTATATAAGGTTACTTTAGGAAAGCAGGATATCTGTCAAATAAAATATGGGTTCTTTTTTTTTCATTGTTAAATTTATTGGAGTGACATTGGTTGATAACAATTGCATTGTTTCTAGGTGCACAGTTCTACATTACATTGTGTTATGTGTTGCATTATATGCTCACCATCCAGAATCAGCTCTCTTTCCATCACCATGTATTTGATGCCCCCTCCCTACCCTTCCACCCTCTAATCTGCTCCCCTACCCACCTTCCCTTTTACCCTCAGGTAACCACCAAGCTATTGACTGTGTCCATGAGTTTTTATTTCTTTGTTACTTTCAGTTTTATAATCCACCTATTAAATGAGGTCATATGTTTCTTGATTCTTTCAGTCTGACTTATTTTGCTTAATAAGATGGTCTCTAGGTCCATCTATGTTGTCACAAATGACTGTATTTCATCTTTCCTTATCACTGAATAGTATTCTGTTGTATAAATGTACCACAACGTCTTTATTCAGTCATCTATCGAAGGACACTCAGTTGTTTCCACGACTTGGTCACTGAAAATATGTATTCTAGCAATGTATCTCTTCTGGGATTCCAGACCATTAGGTAATACAGATGGTTTTTGTTGGAAGTGTTATGTGGCCTCTTGATAGACTCAGTAGAATTGGAGGACAAGCTGAGCTACATGGATACCAGAAGATTCAAGTTTTAATCTATATTCAAAGTTAGACCAGGGAGCTTACATAAGTTAAGCTCTCTTTCCCCTCCTTCCCATTTCATGGGAGCTTTTCTATGAAAGACATTTGCTTTCTCCTTAGACTGTCCAGAGTACTGACCTTCTGCAGGAAGATATTTTTGCCATTTAGCTAATTGGCAATATTTGAAGCCATAATAAATCCAAGTGTTGAATCTAAGTTTAATTAGTAATTAAATACTATGTTAGCCTGATAAGGAGAAAGCAATTCTGTCTTTTATGGGAAAATGGTCATGTTATATATTATGCCTAGGGTAAGCATAATCGGGCCTTTATTGGCCAATGCAATATGACCCCAAGGAAAGGTGACCTTGTATTTCATGAATATCCATCTTCTGTAGGTGTCTCCTACAAGGTGGTGAGGGTGGGGGTATAAGGGAATTAAACTTAGAGAAGACAAGGAGCAGTTTATTTTAGTCTCATTTATTTTTGCTATCTTTAAGATATAAAAATTACAATAAACTTGATTTTTTTTTATTGTTAAATTTAATGGGGTGACATTGGTTGGTAACAATTAGATAGTTTCCCAATGTACAAGTAAACTTGATTTTTAAAAGGAGTGATACATCGATATAACATAGAACAGAATCAATAATAAAAATTTAAGTTGAAAAATTACTGAGAGAAAATCATTAAGTGTTCAGACCCCTAGAAGAAGGAGAGTCTAAAATATATTTCATTGATCTTGTCAGAGCATTTTTAAGTTTGCTATTTTTTTCTCACTGTTTTACCTTTGCAATGCAGAAATTCCAAAAGTATATTTGAACATCACACTTAAAGAGACATTGTAAGCAAAGTTGCCAGAACATTTTTGTAGAATAAATCATTTTTCAGCAAGCCCTGACTCTCTTTGGCATGTCACTATCAGGAAGAAAGCCAGAAAAGAGAACTCTTTTGTTCTTTTATAAATTGACAGTAGTTATATTCCTGAAAAGTTGAGTGTCAAATGAATTTTGTAAGCTGAGTCTTATTTTTGAGTGTACTAGGGAAATCCTATCAAAACAAAGAAGCCTTTTGGTTAAGTATATACTTTCCTTCTCTCTTGTTTTGCAACTTAAAAAAATTTTTTTAAGTCGGGATTTTTGTATATTTTGTCTGTTTAAAGAGAGAAAAGAAAGCAGGATAATGCATCTTAGTTCTCATCTGCAGGGTTCAGGCTTAGTGCTGGGAGAATGTTTCAGACAGTCAGACCAAATGCAGGAAGCCTTAAAGCAGCCTTCTTCATGGAGGATCTCCAGGAACAGGGCAGATCTGAATGCTACAGAGGCCAGGGCAGGAGGAGGAGCCAGAGCGTAACTTTGGGGCCAGACTGACCTGGGTTTGGCTTCTGACTTCATCACCTACCGGCTGTGTCCTAGAGAAGTCATCAGACCTCAGTGCACTGCACTTCTTCCTCAACTCTATAACTCTAAGGCTGTTTCCCTTATAACCTACTTAAGGGATGGAATGAGATTGTGCCTGGCAAATAGCAGATGCTCAATAAATGGTAACCACATTTAGGAAGAGGCTGGGGGTCTTTTGGTACAGAGCCCCTTGACCAAACTGGAATGTCCTGTGTTTTTCCTAACTTTTTCATCTCTGCATACCCCATTCCTATTCCTACTTCGTGCTGCTCTTATAGTCTGTTAAAGGTGATATTTCTCTCAATGATCTGTATAGAGAGTACCGTAGTCAATTAGCAGAGAAGCAAGTGGTGACATAAAAATTTCACTTGCCATCTAGTTTTTATATCAAGCTGCTGTCCCCATCTCCCCATACCCAGGCACACAGACAGGGGCAGAATCTTAGGGTGGGCCAATTCTTCTTACTGACCCACTGCCTGTTTCATGGCTAATAACTTAGGTCAATCCCTGACCTCTCTGTGCCCTTCCACCTCCTTCCTTTTGCTGTAGATGCCTTCCCAAGGCATTCTTGTGCCCTCCTGCTACCCTCTCAAGGCTCAGAACCCCTAACTTTGCTCTTTTCCCCTCTACCAGAATTTTCCCTCTCAGGTAGTTGGCCAGGGCTCAACCACCTATTAGCTGTATGATCTTGTAACATTACTTTTCATCCTAAAGTCTTTGTTTCATTAGCTACAAAATGGGAGTAAGGATGTCTGACAAAATTTTGAAAATCATGGATACTCTATAGAAAGCCCCTTGCCATGAGTTATTATTATTAGTTTGTTTGAGCTAAGAACTGGGGTCAATGGTAGAAGAATGTAATAGTTGAGTCAGTTAACACATTTGTGTTTATTTAGCAGGGACTTTCAATACTTGGATGCCAAGGTCTCCAGAGGCCAAGTGGTATAGTGGAAAGTTCCACCTGCACACAGGCAGGCAGGATGGAGGGAGGGAATGATCTTAGTCCAGTGCCTGCTTTGTTGCAGGCGCTGTGCTAGGCACTTCGAGTGGAACCCTCTCTCTCTGGTTTCTCTGGCTCTAGATCTAAGAGATCTAGTGGTAGTAGTGTAGGCTCTCGCTTTCCAGCTGAGCCTGCAACACGCCATTGCTCCATCCCTCCCATGTTCTTTGGCATTCTCAGGGCCTAGTGAAGCTTTTGAGAGGGAAAGAGAAAGGAAAAAGAGGGAGACAGAGAGAGAAGTAGCTGAGAAGCTGATGACCAGGTTGTGCTGTTAATATTGACCAAGATTTAACTAATTTCTTTCTGTGAACTCTACAGCCCCACTGTTGACCGCTGAGTACTGAAATCAGATAGGAAGGTATCTTATTGGCAAAAGTCAGGTGTGCTGGCCAGCTCAGATGCTGGACTGAATTTGGCATGAGAGAACATACGTAAGATTTCTGTAGAGGAGTCTTCTTCCCAGAGACCACTGAAATCTCTCTAAAGGACTTCCTATTGATGGCAATTCATTCCCCCTGCCTAAGAAAGAGGAATGGCAGCTTGTCCTGGTGATGTGAAGTAGGCTTCGTGGTGAAACACACCTGGCTGTGGCTCCTGGCTAAGCCCCTGCCTTAGTAGCTGCGGGAGCTCAGACACAGTGCAGAGCCCTTCCATTCATTTGCTTCTCACTCAATAGCTATTTATTGAACACTTACTATATACTGGCTCCCTGGGACATCCCAGGGAGTAAGTTAGATCTGGTACTTATTTAATAACATTCTTTTTTCTTGCTTAGAGAGGTAATTTTTATTTAAAATTTTCATTATGACAAATGTCAAATATACACAGATGGATAGTTTTCACTAAAACCCCACTTAACCATCACCCAGTTTCAACACTTGTTAAGCATTTGGGCAGGGCTGTTAGCCAGTAGACTCACAGTGCGCTGCAACAAGAGCTGGAGGAAGTTGCTGTGAGACCCTGAGCAAGTGACTGGACCTCTGTGAAGTGGAAAAACCAACATGCATACTTTATAGAGCAGTATAGAGGCTTAAGTGAGGCATTTTCTGTAGTGTGCTCAGAGTGACTGCAGGACTGTGTGGCCCTCATATATGTGAGGAGTCCTATGGCTGTGGGGAGGACTCCGTGTGAGAATGGCAAGCTGCTGGTGTGTAGTGATGAGGGAGCCATAGCAACAACGGGAGAAGGAAACACGGGCATCGTTATTGTGATTCTAGCTGCTTATAGCAGGTGCCTGGCTAATAGCAGGCACTTAATAGATGACAGCAGCAGTGATGATGACTATGAAGATGATGGTAATGACACTTTCTCACATTGTAGCCTGAATGGTGAAAGAAAGTTAATAAGATATAAGAGAGAAAATTGTGCTTACCATGTGCCAATGAAAGGAACTGAAGGGATCACTTAGAAAAGGCATTATCTTGTTAGGTGAAAATAATAAAATATTAAATGTGAAGAAATTAAAATAATGGACTGATATAAAACCCCTAGTGTGTGTTGAGTACCTTTCATGTGCAAGGGCTGAGTTCTGTGGGGCTCTCAGTCATGGTCAGGATCTGACCTTTGCTTTCAGGATTGTGTTCACTTATGGAGACAGGACAGAAGCTACTGATAAATTATGACAACACATTATTGAAATAACAGTACAACACAAAAGAAGAACTGACACAGGTGAAACCGATTCATTGGCTGATTAATTGTACAGAGGAGAACAAATCACTTCAGAGCAACCTCACCTAGAAGATGGGGTTTCCATTAGGTCTGTGAGGGTGGATGGGAGGTAGAAAGTGGGTCCCTCCAAATGTGGTTTGGAAGTCAATGAAATAGTGTCAAAACTTTGTTCAAATTTCACACAGTTTAATGATTTTTGAATCATTTTTAGGTTTGGTTCGAATCCCTGGTGCCCTATCTGGCACAGGAGGGTAGAAGCTCAATAGATAAAGCCCCAGGTTTTAGGGGACTCAGGGCAGGCCCTACTCAGGATGATGGCCTCAGCCCTGGGATGCCATGGTCTGTTCAGGTGAGGGGAACGGCTTTGCATGCCAGCCTTGCAGAGTCACTCCTCCCTTGAACTTGAGGCATCCAGTTGTGAAGTGGGGAGGAACATGCTGGCCTCTCTGAGTAGCAGGGATTGTTGTGAAGATTACATAAGATGACCTTAGAGTACAGTATATTCAGCTGCCCAAACCTGTGCTGTTTTCAAATTACCGTATTCTTTCATGTAAAAGGCGATACCTTTGTTTAAAATTGTTAGAACAAAAATTGGGGGTTGACTTATACACGGGAGTAACCCATATTGATTTTTTTTTCTTTTTTTCTTTTTTTTTTTAATATTATTATATTTTATTGTTAAATTTAATGGGGTGACATTGGTTGGTAACAATTAGATAGTTTCCCGATGTACAACTCCACATCACATCACCCATGCATCCATTATGTGCCCAGCTCCCAGAATCAGGTCCCCCTCCACCACCATATATCTGGTGCCCACTCCCCCCTCCCCCACAACTCTCCCTCCCC
>PVKE010015258.1:0-33738 GCA_004027555.1 Craseonycteris thonglongyai
TAAAATTCTTACTCTTTTGCTTGTTTTGTCATCTTTTTGGTCTTCATTGATTATGAGTTCATATCTTTTGCTGTCATTTTAAAAAATTTTGTTTTTATCGTTTTTGACAGAGAGAGAGAGAGAGAGAGAGAGAGAGAGAGAGAGATACAGAGACAGATAGAGAACTGAACTGGGGGAACTCCCCAGTTCAGCATATGGGTCCACACGGGCTGGGATTCGATCCTCAGTCCCCGGCGCTGCAAAGTGAGCGCTTAACCCACTGAGCCATCCTGGCTTCCCAGAGTTCATATCTTTTGAAGTAGACTATTTTTAGAGCACTTTTAATAATAGATTTAGAAAAAAATTATGCAGAAAGTACAGAGCTTTCCCATATATTAATTCTTCTCCCTCTTTCCCCCTATGATTAACATCTTGCATTATTGGAGAACATTTATTACAATTGATGAGCTAATATTGATACATTATTATTAACTAAAGTACAGTTTACTTTATGTTTCACTCTTTGTGTTGCAAAATTCTGTGGGTTGTGACAAATTCATGTTATGTATCCACAGTACCATACAGAATAGGTTCACTGCCCTGAAAGTCTTCTCTACTCCCATCTACGTAGTTGTTCCTTCCTCATGAACCCCCAGCCCTTGGCAACCACTGGTCTTTTTACTCTATATTTTTGCCTTCTCTAAGATGAAATATAGTTGGAGTCACATACATATAGCTTTTTCAGACTGACTTATTTCATTTAGCAATATATATTTGAGGTCCTTCCATGTCCTTTAGTAACTTGCTAGCCCATTTTTTAAATCACCGAAAATACTCAACTATCTGGATGGATGTACTATAGTTTGTTTATCCATTCACTTATTGAAGGACATCTCGGTTGCTTCCAATTTTTGGCCAAATGCTTTAAACATTTGAGTGTAGGTTTTGAACTCTTATGTTTTTGACTTCAAACCTGGAGGTTGAAATCTGGTCAGCTTTCCTCCTTACAGTATTTGTGATTGCCTGGACCTGTGGCCAGGGGGCGCTGTTAGCCTGAGACCAAGTGTGAAGGCGGTAAGCCCTGGTTGAGTTTCCAGAACTTTACACTTGTTCAGAGTTGACTTAGTCTCTGAGTTGCCCAGCTAGGAGTACTGACATTTGCCTTCAGGGTAAGTTAACATGTTTCCTTGAAGGTTGAAGTGCTCTGATCTGGTGTCAGGTTACTTTTTTCCCTTTATAGATGAAGGGTGGCATCTTTTGAAGTCATTCTTTGCTTTCTGTAAGCTAGAAATGTGCTTAAAATAGGTTCTCTATCTGGGATCTCGTTGTTTTGTAGTAAGAGGACCATATGCAATGTTAAGTTGCTATTCTTACAGAAGCCTTTGGGAGTGTTTGCTTAGATATTTAGTAATTAAAAAAAATTACTATGACCTTAAAAAGTTTGGAACTTTATAGTGTGTGGAATTTCTCTGAGGCTTATGTTTAACCCAGAGATGATTTCAGTTGCCTCTGTGAGGCACTTTGAAATACTATATTTTGTAACAATATTAAGCAAAGTTTTTGGTTTGGGATTTTTTTAGGGCCCCTTTATTAGTGGGAATTCTAGTCCCCACCTTGAGTGAGAGGGGACTTGTCGTATATAGGAGCTAAGAGTCCCTCTTCCACCCCCCTTTTATTTTTGGTTGGAACAAGCCACAATCAACATAGGTTCCCGTTTACTCTTCTGTAGGCCACATCTTTCCCTGGTTTATCCCTGTGTGTATTCCTGGTTCTAAAACAGGGTCTGTGATCAGATCTTCAGTCTTACTTGGAAACCAGGCTTTGTTTCCTTTCCTCTGTGTGTGTGTGTGTGTGTGTGTGTGTGTGTGTGTGTGATATTATCAGGTACAGACTGATGTCCTCAAGGTCAATAATACAAGGGATCTCTGTCAAGTATCCAGCCATGTCACTGCCATTCTCATTGTATTGACGTGGTTGGATTTTTTTCAGACAACCCTTAATAGCCAGTGCTTATTTACTGCTTGGAAATGTTGATGTATATGGTTTCTAGCTTCCATTTGCTTCCTTCTCTTTGCTAAAAAGAGATATTTTGAATATTTTTGTCTATAATATTTGGATGTTGTACACTTGTACTTTGTCATACTCTATATGACAGTTCATTTTTAAAAAAGATTTATTTTATTGTTTTTGACAAGAGACAGAGACAGAGATGGAGAGAGACAGAGACAGAGAGAGACAGAGAGAAGGGGGAGGACTCAGAGCAGTCTCCATAGTTGTATGTCATCAGTTTTTGACATAGTTTTGTTCCATACAGGTGGACGGGGGCCTTGCAGGGCAGGAACTGGGCTGGGGGCCTCCTACATGGGAGACATGCCCCCTCGAGCCAGAGGCTGAACAGGGTGGGGTGGCGAGAACCGAACTGGCGGCCTCCTGCATGGGAAGCACACCCCAGTGTAGCATATGGGTCTACACGGGCTGGGGCTGGGATTCGATCCGAGGTCCCTGGGGTTGCAAAACGAGTGCTTAACCCACTGAGCCATTCCGGCTTCCTGACAGTTTTTAACAGTGGTAACCTCTTCTTTATTTTGAGCCCATGTATTTATCCTTGTAATGTCTGCTTACTGATGCCAGGTTGGAGGCAATGCGAACCCTGTCTGAACCTCCTCTACTTGATTGTTATCATGTTTCTCCAAAGCAGAATCCTTCTTTTGAATATTCTACTTGAAGTACAATTTCAGTCTATTCATCATCATGCTTAACTGCCTCTGTATACACCTGAATGTCTCATTTCCCTTCTTAAAGTTTAATACCTAGGATCATATCTAATATTTGAGATACGGCTCTTGCCTTCAAAAGAGGAGCACACAGAATGGACACCCATAAAACAATATGACAAAATGTGTGATTCAGTACTGAACTGTGTGGTATGGAAAAGGGAGAGGTCAGGGTGTGCCCAACTGCTTGGAGAAGGCTTCATGATTTTGAAGGACCGGGAAGATTTAGTTAGTGAATGTATTCAAGAATCGTAACGAGAGAAGCAGGTTCAATAACAATAAGTGATTTGTATTGGAAGCGGCTAGAATTTGGGAACCTTTGAAAATCTTTGGGTAGGAAAAAGCGTGTATACTATCTTGGGACACATTGTGGCAGAATTCAGGGTGACTCAGCAGAACAAGAGACTAAAGGTAGGAGCCATTTAGGAGGCTTTTACCCAAATTCAGGTATGAAGTGATGTAAACGTGAACTTGGGAGGTGACTGTAGAAATATATACAAGTAGATGGATTAAGATGCCAGGAGAATGGTATATTTATTATGAATTAACATAAAGAGAAAAAAGTGAGAAACTACATAGTTACTAACTTGCACTGGAGCAAATAATCTATGTTATGCAATGAACCAACTGCCAAAGATAGTGACAATTTATTGTAAACGGGAAGAAATACATCATAGTATAAATGGAAACAGCCAGGAGCAGGCAGCATGCACTCTAGTATGCCAATACAGATAATAATCCTTTGTTGTTTAGTAAATCTTTACAAAGGCTCCAAACACAGGACGATTGGCATTGTTTTAAAATGGTTCATAATGATATAACTTTGTGCCTGCTTAGGTAATAGAAGACCAGATAATATTAATGTGATTCTTCATTTTAGTAATAAAAAATGTTTTCAATAACATACATTCTTTTTCTCAGTTGTAAGTTCTTTTTGTTCTAGGCAATAAATGTGATTTTGTAATCCATCAACTAACAAATATCAGCATATGATTCCAAATTTTCCATACCATAGTTAATCTTATAAATAGGAAGGAGGATGGGATCGATTTGGTCATCTAGCAAACCCATTGCATCACTAGCAGCTATGAGCTTTATCACTTAATATTGTAGTGTTTCCTTTTATTAAACTTACCTTTCAGGGCTTTAAAAGACTACACCGTCATTGCTGAGAGCTTAAAGGCTAGAATATAACAAGTTCGCAGTATCAGTAGCATTACTAATTCGTCATGCTCAAATACACATTGACTTCTAAATATAGTTAGGAGGGATTAACTCCAAAAACCATATCTCAGTGGGTTAAGTCAGGATTGCCCTTTATGCTCATTCACCTTTCTATTAAGAGTTGAGAAGCAGGTCCCTTGGGGGTCACAGTGCTTCTAAGAGAAGTTCTTACTGATTTATTTTGCTTAATTTTTCTTCATAATGAGTGTGTGTCTATATCTATATTTATCCTTGCATCTGTCAACCCTATAGGTAGCCGCCTGCTTCTCTGAAAGAATTTACATTCTCAGTGGTCTAAAGTCTGAGGTTTAAACTATCTATCTGGTTTTTACTTCAACAACTGTATTTTCATTTTTAGGATTTCTAATCGGTTCATTGTCATATTCATGCATTATAGAATAATTTCTGCCTGTTTTTACTTCATAACTTTTATTCTTTTAATGGATGTGTAATATAAGGAACAGAATGAACTGGAAAGTGTCCCTGGACATTCATCCTGGGTTGTCTGGACAATAAGCTGACCAGAATGTTTGCTGGAGTGTGGGTAGGGTAGAGTTGGGGCCACTGTCTTCTCTTCTAAGAGGCTGTATCCTAGGATTCTCATGGGACCTGTGGCTTCTGCCACTCAGCAGGAGCAGTCCACTTTCTGTGGGTCCCATGGTTGGTGTCTCTGATCAATTTCTATAAATGACAGACACCTGAATCCGGGCTGTCCAGTGCCCAGGAATTTTGTGCAGACCTTGATTGATAGGCTACTCTCAATCTTGCCCTGTAAGAAGTTACTATGAGGTAAGGGGTAGGGAGAGGTCACTTGGAAATCTAGACCTGTTCTGTTGTTCAACAGAGCACCCAGAAGCTCTCTGTGGGATGATGGAAAGCTGGGGACACACGCCTTCTCTTCCTTGCTGACACTTGGCTTTTAGTTTCTCCATCAGTAGAGCTGTCCCTTATCCATGCTGAGTGATGCTGTGCAGTCCTTCTGAGTATGTGGCAATCATAGAGGTGTCCACCTGGTATGAGAAGTGTGATTTCTTACTTTATAATTATTTGAGACATACTTATATTTAAAAGTCCTTTCAAAAGAGTTCTTGATTATTTGCATTGCACTGGGAATGAGAGAGAGAGAGAGAGAGAGAGAGAGAGAGAGAGAGAGAAAGAGAGAAAGAGAGAAAGAGAGAAAGAGAGAGGAAGAGAGAGAAAGAGAGAAAGAAAAAGAAGAAGAAGAAGAAGGGAGGGCACAGAGCAGTCTCCACAGTTGTACATCATTAGTTGGGACATAGTTTCATTCCACACAGGTGGATGTGGGGCTGTGAGGGGAGGGAACCAAACTGGGGGCGACCTGTCTGGGAGGTGAGAACCTTTGCCGCCATCCTGGCAAGTTACCAGTTGTGTCACAGTTTAGCAAATGGGTTTGCTTGGACTGGTGTCAGGGCTGGGATTCAGTCCCTGGACCTCATTGTTGCAAGGCAAGTGCTCAACCTGCTGAGCTATCCTGGTGTCCCCTATGCTGTCTTTCTTAAAGCTAACTTTCTTCATAGGCATTTGAATTTTAGTTTGCAGTTTTGTCTTAGTGAGAGAATGAATTTAATCCCTTTCTTCTCTCCCTCCCTTTCCTTCACCATTCATGGCTTTTTCTCCATTTCTCTCTATGAATACCATTCTTGTTGGATGGATTTTCTCTTACCTCCACATCCAATTACTCCTTTTTAATGTTGGGGTCTATTTTATTTTATTATTTTTTGTTAAATTTATTGGGGTGACATTGGTTAGTAAAATTATATTGGTCCCAGGTATACAATTCTGCAATACATCATCTATATGTTGCATTGTGTGCTCACCATCTAGAGTCCGTTAGTTTTCAGTCTGCCTACCCGCAGGAAGTAGGCAAGAGGCAGATCCCTCTAGAAGGATATCTTGAAAGAGAATTGTGCTTTCTTGAGTATTAGTACTTCGATTTGTAGAACAGGAAAATCTACATAAATTTTGTTTTTTCAGCAAAACCTGTGATTGACTGACTGACTCTTGACAAAAGTAACTGGTAGACTGTTTACCCTCCATGGCTTTGTACAGAAAAGTCCATGTGTTTCAAACAAAATATTTCCACTTGGTCTGATCAATCATGGACACTGTCATAGTTCCATGAACTTTCATCTATTAATTTTGGTGAGTGCTTTCTTGAGTTTTCCTTCTGTGGAATTTTTTAAACTTTTATTTTCTGTTTTTGCCTCAGGCCTCATTATGTATTTATTTAACATTCTAAAAATCTAACATTATAATTTATTCCTTTTGTGTCTGAGCTAATGGTACTGAAGCTGATTGGCAGATGAGTATCACTTAGTAAGTCCTTTCGTAAGACATACATCTGAAAACTAATTTTTGGTGTTGAGACAAATGCTACTTTACATATCCCGATTCTGCTTGGTTATAATGCAAATTCTTATATGTAAAGTTTATATCTCCTGAATTTATTTCTTGGAATTACTTCCACTGTAAGAATCTTTTTCCATCTTGTCTTCTGGTTTATATTTAATTTTTTGCTGTTTGAGCATAAACTTAGTATTTCCCTTCATGTTGTAAGAGACAGTTACTATCTGACTCATTTTTTTCCCACTTTGCCATTTGTACTCAATTTAATATAAGTTGGTAGTGAAGATTAAAGTTCTTATTATATGGTTTCTTTTTTCAGCAAGTGGCGTACAAGGACAATGTAGAAGTTGATTCATTCAAATCAGAACATCTGTCATTAGACAGGCATCAACATTTCTGTTATGGTTCCATGCTAAAGAGGGAGTCTAAAAGAAGGTGCTGATTCCTTTCTCTCACATTTTGTGCATGTAATCCCCTCCTCACAGCCACATTGGGGTGTGTAATCATAGGATTGTGACTAGGGAAGCTTCCTTCATATAACATAGCAGGTGCCAGACACAATCTCTGGGCTCTGTTCTGTCACTGTTTCCATTTCCTGTTCAGTGCTTTGTTATTCTAGGTCACCCTGGTGACTAAAAGTGTGCCTGTTCTTTCTGCATTTTATATAATAGTGGCAAGGATTATATAAAGGTATTATGTATTATACTATGTAAAGTATTATATAAAAAGTATTGTACATTGCTATATCATCATGGGGTTCTGTTCTTGTGAAAATAGCTATTCATATACATTGACTGTACCTATCATCGGTATATTCCTTGTTTCCCCCAGTATCTCTCTAAGCAAGCAGAATGGCTTCCGTGGAATGCCATTTTTGTTAAAGATCAAATAGTCAAGAATATTTGGTGTGTTTTCTAGGACTCCGGATTAAACATTATCAAATATTAATTCACATGACATCAAGTGAGTCAAAAATACATATATTGTATTTGTCTTGAGACAAAGGGAAAGGATAACAGGTGTGGGGTAAGATTAAGAATATGTGTTTACCCCCTGAAGGGAAGAGATTTGGGCCTAAGTGGAGTGAAACCTGGAGGGCAGTTATCTACTGGTAATGGTGGACATAGCCCCTTCCATGAACTATAGATCTTGGGCCAAGTTTTCAAGCAGGTTTATGAGCAGATGGCAACCAGGGAAGCAGAGACTGTCAACTATGACCTCATGATGGTCCAAATTTACTTTACATGCAAAGTCAGAGAAGTTGATCTAGGGTGATGTTAGAGATTCTGCAACTCCTAGATAGCTTCCTAAAAGACAGGTATGTGATGTTACCCTTATATGGGAGAGAAAAATACCTCATCATCCCACAGCAAGGTTATTTAATTATCTGAAGGAGGTGACATTTATTATGAAGAACTTCAACTAAATTATAATCTGATGGGTCACTCAAGTATAAAAGCCTGATCATTAGACTTTCTTATGTTTTGAAGGGAGGTGGGAAGGCAAAAGGAAAGCATTTGACCTCCGAAATTGGGAGGAGGGTGATTAGTAAATGATGCCACTGATTCAGTTGAATAGTGGTTACAGAAAGCGAGGGCTAGGGATACTGAGGGTGAGCACAATGCTTTGCAGTCTTGATGACTTGACAACATTGCTGAGGAAGGACATCCTTTAAATTCAGTGAACCGGGGACAAAGAGAAGACATGCACTGAGCTATTTTAATCATGTAATTGCAGCTGCAGACAGTTCTATATTGTAGATTTTTTTAAAGCATGATTGCCCTTGTTTAAATGAAGGAGACAGATCCCCACTAATTGGTGCCAATATTTACTTCACCGTATAGTTCATAACAGTGTTATATCCTTGTATCATTTTTGCTTTTAGTATAAGTTTTCTTGCCTGATGCCAAATACATTTGGGAGTGAAACTTTATTTAGTACCAGTATTTGTTTAGATATTTCATCTCTGAACCCTGATAAAACCCTGCTCCCCTTCAAATTTCTAGATTCTTCTCGAAATTTCTAGACCCTTCTAAACTACTCTTGCGATATTGTTTCTGAATTTACTGCTTTATGTTACAGTATATACTGTGTAATTAAAAAACTAGATAACTTTATAAAATCACGTAACTAAACAGTTTTTTATATTCTATTAGAGAAAATAAATTTAAATTTTTCTAAAGTTCTAATTTATTGTTTTTAACAGAGACACAGAGACAGAGACAGAAAGAGACAGAGACAGAGAGAGAGAGAGAGAAGGGGGAGAGCCCAGAGCAGTCTCCATAGTTGTATGTCATCAGTTTTCAACATGGTTTCATTTGACACAGGTGGGCGGGGGCTGTGCAGGGCTAGAACTGGGTGGGGGGCCTCCTGAATGGGGGCACCCCTCTCAAGCCAGAGGCCGAACCAGGGGAGGGGTTTGAGAACCAAACTGGGGCCTGCTGCTTGGGAAGCACACCTCAGTTCAACATATGGGTCCACACCCGGGATTTGATCCTCAATCCCAGGGCTGCAAAGAGAGCACTTAACCTGCTGAGCCATCCTAGTTTCCCCTAAATTCTTCTAGATGATAGGATGCAATTATAAGAAAAAGCAAGCACTTTTGAAGTGCCATATTTATTCTTTATCACTGTTGTCAAAAGAATAATTTGGTTATCTACTGTAAGCATGGCACTGTTTTTATTATTAACACATTTATTTTTATTTATTTTTTATTTTTGTGCCTACTCAGCTCTAGGACTCTGTATGAAGTTATGCTTCTACATTTTGCACCATGCTAATATTTTGTCATTAGAATTAAGCCAGGGATTTGTAGATTGGGCCACTGACATAGGACCAAAGTTGTATAGGTTATAAAAAATAGAATCATTCTGCCTTTTTGGAGGAAAATTCTTAGAACACCACTTGGAGCATTTTGGTATCAAAAAAAGAAAAGAAAAAACCTAGCGATAGTTACATAGTTTACATATTTCTTAAATTTCCCCTAATCACTGCTTTGTAATTATCCAGATGTACATGGGTGAATATTTTTTTCAGTTTAATTACAGTGAATTATTTTCTGAAATTAAAAGGGGCTGTTTATTGAATTCTCCAGTTTTGCCCTCGTTTGTTGACAGCTGGCAATTTTAAATTAAAATAATTATTCTTCATAATTCTCATACTTACAGAGGTTACCATTGTTTATATCTTCCCTTGGCTGAAGTAAAGAGCTTTTTTATAATGTAGTATGTTTTGCCTGAGATTACTTTTCTTAAAACAAGATAGTTGCTTTTTCTTTAGGTCACTGTTTGAATAATAGACTTAACATATATCTGCCAAAGGCTTGCCTTTATTTTAAACTGGTTTATTAAAAGTTGACAATTATCTGAAAGATCACCTTTCTACTTTAGTGGATTTGTCACCCTTTGGATGTGGTATTATCTTAATCCTGCTTTGTAGTACACACTTCATTTTTTTTTTTTTTAACTTCTTTTTTTAATTAATTGATTTTTTATTGTTTTTGACGAGAGAGAGAGAGAGACAGAGAGAGAGAGAGAGAGAGAGAGAGAGAGAGATACAGATACAGAGTCAGAGAGAGAACTGAACTGGGGGAGCTCCCAGCTCAGCACATGGTTCCGCACGGGCCGGGGCCGGGATTCCATCCTCGGTCCCTGGGGCTGCAAAGTGAGCGCTCAACCCACTGAGTCATCCCGGCTTCCCCATTTGTTCTCTTTCAGAAAAAAAATGAATAGGATGTATTTATTTATTTATTTATTGTTAAATTAATTGGGGTGACATTGGTTAGTAAAAATTACATAGGTTCCTGGTGTACAATTCTACAGTACCGTAGATCATCTATGTGTTGTAGTATGTGTTTACCACCCAGAGTCAGCTTTCTTTCTGTCACCATATATTTGGCTCCCCGTCCCTCCTCTTTCATCCCCCTTCCCCACTTCCCCTCATGTTGAATATGGTCTTTTCAAAATTCAACTTTTGTGATCAGAAAGGGAAATTTAATTATATTTCTAACTTTTGCAATTTCTACTTCTCGTCCATAAGTTACTTTTGCTATCAAATAGAAACCCTGTTTGTCTCATTCTCTAACCTCCAATCTCTTTCCATCTAAGTAGTTTCCATTCATATTAGTACTTGGGCTCCATTCTCTTTACACTGGCTCCACTTACACATATAACTTTTTATTTTCTTCTATAACTTTTTAGGATTCACTTAGTGCTTATTGTCTTGCAGACAATATTTTGCATTCTTTTTTCCTTCACCGAGGCTGTAATAGGACTGCTTTCATTTTCCTCCTGGAATGTATCAGTAACGTTTTGAATGATTTTAGTGTTTATCTCCTTTAATTTTTGCATTTCCAATTCTAGTGGGTGAAAGAGACAAGGTGGTCTGAAAAGTAGAAGAAAATCTTGAAGAATATCATGTCACAATAAACCAAAGAGAGTAGGGTTTAAAGAAAATAGTAGTGAACCCAGGATAAAATGCTAAAGAAAGTTGTGTTAATTATGAGTCATTGGAACATAAAGTAATTTTAGTACAGTGTGTTATAGATTATTTTTTTGAAAAATTTAGTGGGAACAATAATCTGAGCTGCAAGACCACTTACCAGGATGGGCAGGATTACTGAAAATGCTTGGTTTGCTTCAACTTGACCATATTTTAAAAGAGAATGGAAAGAGGATGATTCAGCAGAGGGTAGAAGCTGTTCATGTAGTAGAAACAGGGTTGAGCAGGGAGAGGTGGCAGGGAAGATAGAATTTTACAAATCCATGCTTCAAAAGTTCTTAATCTCTGGGATGCTTAGATAGTTCAGCAATTGAGTGCTTACCTTGTAGTCACATCGTCCAGGGTTAGATTCCTGGCCCTGGCCCTGTGCAAACTTCATATGCTGAACTGTGGCACAGCTGGTAACTGCTGAGATGGCTCAGTGGTGAAGGTTCTTGCCTCCCATGGGGGGGGGGGCGCTCCCTCTTACCCCCCAGTGCCCCGTTCAGTTCCCTTCACGCTTGGCCCCATATCTACCTGTGTGGAATGAAACCATGTCACAACTAATGATGTGGGTGATAATGGAAAGTTTAGGTGAGAAAAGGGGTTACTTGCTAAGGTCGATTGCACAATAGGAGCCTCTGGTCTTAGATAATATTTGCCTGGAGAGAAGCAAAACAGGAATTCACAACTTACCGAGGAGTGGTGAAAGCTCAACAAGGATAAAGTCACTCTCTTTCTTAAAATATTTCATAAACATTTTTTGATTAGCAGGGAAAGTTTTTTTCTTTCTTTCTTGGTTTTCATTGATTTTGCAATTTGCCGTGGAACATAGTAGGACCAGCAGCTTGGGACAAATGAAATAATATCAACTGGATTCATGTGTTTATTTTTACTTTTTCCTAAGCTTAGATTGGGACCCCCTTTAACTGAAAGAGCCCAACATCAATATAGCCAGGAGTTTAGGGTGTTTCTGACCCAAGTCTCAAGTGCAATTTGTACATATTGTAAATTGGGGAGGTAATCAGGTTCCGCTCTACTTAATTGCCCAGTCTCTTGCAACATGCACTGTCAGTTCTTTCTATACACTGATACGCTTGTTCTTTCTGCAGTGCCTTTGGCTAAGGTGACTTCGTCACCCGACAAGTGTCCTCCTGCCCTCCCACGTGTCTCTCATACTTGACTAGTTTTCATTTTTCAAAACCTTGGCTTAAACTTGACCTCCTTTAGAAAGCTGTCTGAAGATACAGCTTCTCTGTCTCTCTCTGCTGAATTCTGCTCAGTTCAAATCTTTATTTTTATATTTCTTTCTTCTCTCTCTCTCTCTTTTTTTTTTTTTTTTTTTTTTTTTTTTTTTTTTTTTTTTTTTTTTTTTTTTTTTTTTTTTTTTTTTTTTTTTTTTTTAGGTAGACTGTGATTTCTTGTGGGAAGGGCAATATCTTCTATTTCTTTTCGGTCAATCCAACTTGTCTAGTACCAAGCATGTATTAGCTCTTAACAAATATTCATGTGTTATATTATTTGTAACTGGTGTTTTATTGTCATATGGTGACTCTAATAGTTGATATTTAGAATATATATACTCCCTATATTTGTTTGTTATTGTATGCTATGGATAACAGAATATTTTTGATGGTTAGGGTCATCTTAATAAGCTTCATTAATTACTAATTTAAAATACTATTTTAAATATAAATTTTATGTTTATTTTTATGGTTTTTCTATGTGCTTTGTTGATGCCAAGTCATGGATTTTTAAGGATGTCATGGTAACTGGGACAGACTTTGTGGGTTAAGGCATTCTTTCTGTTCATTTCTGAAATGTTTTTCAGCTGTTATCATAGTTGACTTCACTCTTGTTCCCCTGAAGTTCATCCCTGATGATGTAACTATACCTTGTGGCCCTGGATTTTTACTATTTCTTCTCCTGTAGGCAACATAAAGGCATGATATTTCTGATATACTTAGCATAAGGAAATGCACTGATGTGCATTAACTATCCCTTTTTAACTTATTCATTGTAAATAATGACATTTATTTTGTAATTTGGTTGTTATTGGGAAGTGGTAATTTGCTTGACTTGTGCAAACCAAATAACTTTTTATTGGATTACGAAGGAAACATTTAAGTCGAATAATAAATTCATTACAAAATACTTATAAAATGTATTTATTATTTATTACATAAGATGCACATTTATGACAAGGTTACATATGGCATAAGAATACATATTTGTGTTTATTTTAGGAATCAAACATTTTAAGTCCCGTGCAGGATGGAACCAAGAAACCTCAGATTGACAGCAATAAGAGCAATAACTACCGGATTGTAAAGGAGGTCAGCAGATGTAAAATATTTTTATATGGATTTATATTTGCATGGCAAGGAATTTAGAATTTTTTCATATATTGTATTTAAAATTGTTTGTGAGATTTACTGCTTTTCTTCTCCATTTTAAAGATTTTGATTAGGCTGAGTAAACTCTGTATACAGACTAAAAAGTGTCGGAATCAGCACCAACGATTACTGAAAAACATGGGAGCTCATTCAGTGGTGTTGGATCTTCTGCAGATCCCCTACGAAAAGGTTAGTTCTTAGTCATGCTTTTTCTTTAAGTTTTGTTTTGTTTTGATACAGTTTCAAAATTATCAAAAAGTTATAAAATTTTTTTTTCCTTGAACTATTTGAGAGCAAGTTGACAATCTGATGCACCATCACCCCTGAGCCGCTCAGTATATATTTTTTTACAAACAAGGACCTCTTCTATATAACCACACAACAACCTCCCAGATCATGAAAGAGCACGCTACTTTACAAGCCAATCACATTTCTCGCATTATCCCAATTGCACCCTGCTTGACAAAAGGATCTACTCAGAAACAGGTGCTGTTTAGCTGTCATGTCTTTTTAAATCTCCTCTTTAAAAATCTCTTTCTGGCATTTTCATGACATTGAAACTTTTGAAGATGGATCAGCAATTTGGAAGACTGTCCCTTAATTTGGATAATCTGGTATCTTCTTGTGATTAGATTCCGTTATGCATCTTTGGCAGGAAGTGAATAGAAGTGAGACTAAGTTCTCCCCACCACTTCCTATCAGGTATCACTCAATTTTGATTTGTCCCATTACTGATGATGTTCATTTTGATCACTTGATTAAGGTGGTATCTGTCAGTATTCTCCATTGTGTTGTACTAATTTTCTCCTTTGCAATTAATAAGTACTTTGTGGAGAGCTTCTTTGAAACTAGGTAAATATCCCATCCTTCATCAAACTTAATTTATTCACCTATGTATTTTTATCAGTATGGAGTTGTATATGCTCCTTTTATTCAATAGTCCTTACTAGGTTTCTGTCATTATTTATTTTGATCCTCAGATTGTTCCAGATTTGACCAGTGGAGCCCCTTTAAGCTAGCTTCTCCGTCCTTAACTTGTCCCCATCACCCTTCGAATAGTTCCTTGCTCTTTTGCACATTACAGAGTTCTAGGCTCACCTTGCGTTCTTCTTGTTCCCACTCTGGAATGAGCCATTTCTATAAATAGCCCCAGTTCGGTTTGGGGGAGAATGGTATTTAGAAGCAAGGTTCTGAGAACTAAGTATAATTATTGCTATCAGGGTTCAGCCCCTCCAGGCCCTTTTTTTTTTAAAGTTCTTTAATTTTCTTTTTTATTGTTTTTGAGAGAGAGAGAGAGAGAGAGAGAGATACAGAGATACAGAGATACAGAGACAGAGAGAGAACTGGGGGAAGTCCCCAGTTGAGCACATGGGTCTGCAGGGGCCGGGGCCGGGATTCGATCCTTGGTCCCTGGCACTGCAAAATGAGCACTTAACCCACTGAGCCATCCCGGCTTCCCCATCCAGGCCCTTTAAATAGACAAAAATAGGGAGTGTGTGTGTTTACTAGTTGCTCATTTATTAATATTCTATAATAACTAATCTTTCATCACTGCTGCCCACCCTTCCATATAAATGCCCTCTGCACCTCATTCAGGCTCTGACACCCCCAGGGTAGATGGCCTTTTTCTCTCTCTTGAGCACCAGCGTGCCATGCCAGGCCCTTTTGGTGTAGATACCCTCCCCATTTGGACTTTTACTTCTCATACTGGATTACCCCCCAGTGACTTAGTTACTTTTAATATGTAAATTTATAAATTCTACTATTCCTTAGGTGGCATAATTCATTTTATGGCAGAGAATGCAATGAAAGAATTACTGAAAGGCAACAAAATAGATTAAATCCTCAGCGTCTGTTAATCCAAATTATTTTAGTAACATAACTGTAGATGTTACTTTGTGTTTATAGGTTTGCTCAGTTTTAGTAACTCGATTGTTCAGAAACAAACAAACAAAAAAATGGATAAGAGTTTTAAAGAAATATCAAATACAGTAGCGCTCAACCGGGTGTTGTTCTGTACTGTCCAGCTTTTCAGTGGGAATGGGGTGTTCCTGTGGCTGAAGTTACTTTGATTCCATTTAACTATCCCTGCATTACACAGTAAAGAAAAGTGTTAATAGATTTTGAAATAAGAATTTTCTATTTTAAAATTAGGAAACTCACCCCATTTTAAATATGAGGAAATGTGTCTATTAATGATTGTAGAATGTTTATAGGTGGCATAACCTATAGACTCTAAGACTGGGACATAAAGAAAGTATTAAAGTTATTTAATATGAACTAATACTCAAAACATGAGTCCATTTCGTGTCTCTGACACTGATCACATGATGAATGGAAAAATCAACTACCCAGGGAAAATTTATCACTTGGTTTCCATGGTTCACATTGGAAGAAGAAGAATTGTCTTGGGCTAACATAAAACACACTAATAATAATGATAGCTGATGAGCTAAAAAAAATTACAAAAAATAATCTTAAAATGTTTTAAGAAAGTTTACAAATTTGTATTGGGCTGCATCCAAGACATTCTGGGCTGCATGTGGCCCACAGGCCACAGGTTGGCCAAATTTGGTTTAGATGGTTTCAGTGATATTGCTGAAAGACCACTTTTAAGAATAGAACTTTGCATTCTCTGTGAATTTTGAGACTTAAGTTTCTTAATGGGAGTCCTATAAGCAAATGATGATGGAACTTTGCAAAATGACAGTGAATAAGGGTAGCAACCTAAGAGTACCTGTGTTAAGAAAGCAGGGCTAAAAGAGATAGGGGGAAAGAGTAGAGGAGAAAACAAAGACAAAAAGGAAAAGAAAGAGGTGGAAATGAGCGGAAAAGTAGAAAGAGGAGGAACAGAGAGGAGAGAGGAAAGAAGAGAAATAAGGTCAGAAAAGTATGTAGAAAGAAATTTACAGGGTGGGGGAAGGCAGAAAAAGAGAGTGGGGACCAGGCAGGAGGACAAGGGAGTGAGGAGGAAGAGAGGAGTAGAAGGGGCAAAAAGAGAAAGATGCTGGGAGAAGCAGTGGGAAGAGGGAAAATTGAGAAACGGGGGGATATAGAAGGTGGGAAAAGAGGAGAAGCAGTGAAAACAAACTAAAAAGCCCAGGAAGATCCAGATACCAAGAAACACTGGGAAAGGGGGAAAATAAATCCAAGAATGAGGAGGAATGAGAGGGATTGGAGGCTGCAGTAGAGGAGGAAGGAGAACCAGAAAGGATGAGGAAGCCAGAGAGAGACGGAGGGAGGACAGAGGAGATGTGGGACAGGGGCAGGGGAGAAAGAGGCAGCTACGTACAGAGATGGACAAGCCGAAAGTCTGGAGACAAAGATGGAACATGAAAGAGTTGAGCAGAACTGATAATCAGAGGAGAAATAAAGAGGTGAGACACTTTTAGAAATGGAGATGAGGTGTATTGTGGAGGTAGCTGGGAGAGGTATAGAAATAGAAAGGGCACAAAGAAAGGGAAGCATCGAACAGTGGCAGGAAGAAAAAGTTCCCTTGCCCTAAAACATTACTTTTTGATAATAGTTTTGCTCTGGTATGTTTGTTACTTTGTATCACATACTACTCGTTAACTTACAGAATGATGAAAAGATGAATGAAGTGATGAACCTGGCCCATACATTCCTACAGAATTTCTGTCGGGGAAATCCACAGAATCAAGTTCTCCTTCATAAACATCTGAATTTATTTTTAACTCCTGGTGTAAGTATTTTACTGACTTCTAATATGTATAGTAAAGTGTCCATCAAATTTATTTTAGCAGCGTTGGTGAATAGAATTTGATTCATCTTTATCACCTCATTTTTTTTTTCTTGTAGGGGTTTTCTCCCTAAAAGTGAATATCTTTTATTTCCATTATGGAAACATTTAAAATCTCGAAAAATTACACCAATTTTACCTGCAAATGACCACTTTGTTTATATGTATAGTTTAGTTACAGGAAAATGATGTGGTAGAACAAAGGACTAGCTCTGCTGTGCCAGAAGTAAGATAAATATGGAAAACTCAAAGGTAGAGTTCACTGTGCTCAGTAAAATGTGTGTCAGCGGATAGTAGGGAAGAGCTAACTTTGAATAACAGATAATTAATTTAATTTCAAGAATACTGTTGCCAACACTTTGACCTTTATGATAAGCTCCTTTCTCCAACTAAATTCCTTCGTGAGCTCAGTTTTCTGTTCGTGGTGAATGATCTCATCGCATTTTGTCGAAGACTTGCACAGAAAACTCACGATGGTTTTGCATAAAATGTAAAACTGATCACAGACAAGGAAATTAGTCTAAGTACTGTAGAATCTGATCCCGTTAGAATTTACAAGGTTACGTTCTCCTGTGTTTAGCTCCTTGAAGCAGAAACCATGCGTCACATCTTCATGAACAATTACCATCTGTGCAATGAAATTAGCGAGCGAGTTGTGCAGCATTTTGTGCACTGCATTGAGACACACGGCCGCCACGTGGAGTACCTGAGGTTTTTGCAAACAATTGTAAAAGCAGATGGTAAATATGTGAAGAAATGCCAGGATATGGTAATGACAGAGGTATGTTCTCGGTTTGGGTTTTATCAGCTTCACACAAACAATATGCTCAAATAAGTGTTTTCTGTTAATTTAGAGTGAAAAAAAATGCAACAATATAGGTTTGGAAAATAATTTAATCATGACTACTTAGCCATAAATATATTTTGCTTAAGTCTAGTGAAGTAACAAGTTGATTTTATAATTTTCTAAGAATTTATTTTTCTTTTGAATCCTTAATGAACTTGTGTACTTTTTTTTTGTTTGGTTTTTTTTTTTTAGTCCTAGCCAGAGCAAGAACTTGTGTACTTTAAATGATGGGTAAAAGTCTATGAAGTGTTATAGATTATTTAGAAGGAACATGAATAAATTTTATATTTGTACATTTGCAATATATAACAAAAATGAATCAAACTCTGCTTTTCCATTGCTTTTATTACCCTGTTTCTAAATATAGAATAGGTGTTCTCTGGTACTGCTTGCAGAGGTCTTTGAAGAGAATTAAACTAATTAATAGGAATTATTCATCAGTGATTTATTACACATGAAATCTTAGCTATTTAGAGCAAATTAAAACTGTAAGAGAAATGAATGAAATACTTAATTGATTTTGTCATTTTCATTGTGCTGTTTGATACTGAGATTTGTGAACTGAATAAGTTACTCACTGGGAACCAGGTGATAAGTTGGAGAACTGACTTTTTTTTATTCATTTGGGTCAATCATTACCCTGTGACCTACTCATTTCCTAAAGGCCTGTATAGATTAAGACAGCTTTTAACCATGGCTACCAAACAGTTATGTAGTAGATTATGTTGTTTTGGGGGATTTTCCACAATTATATACCTTAAATTTGATAATGAGGGTGAGTTCTATAAGGATAGAAGAGCCCTCCTGCCTCATAGATGTCTTAAAATGATTCAGCTTAAAGCTTTCAATTTTTAATGTAAACATTTATTATAAAACATTTTAAGGAACATTTTCACTTGTAATTTTTACCTTTTTTAAAAAACCTTCATTTCCTAGAAATGTGTGGGAACTGATTTGATTTGGGATTATAATAATCAAGGAAAGAATTAAAATGGGAAAGCAGCAAATAGTTAAGCCAGTTTTATGCCAATTAGAAGGGGAAGTGCTCCTATGTGTAGGAAGTATTTGTAATATATTGTGTTAAAGATATAATACATATTTTTGACACATGTACATTGTCTTTCAACAAAATTTTCTAAGTCACCTAGTTCCTGTCAATTTAAATAGGCTATCAATTTAAACAAAACAATAAAAAACATTATATGAATTGTATTACCCACCAAAATATCTCACATTGGGGTTAGAAAGTTCTTACTTGTAAGAGACAATAATTCATTATGAATTTTGAGCATAATTTCTGCCAGAATTCTTCACTAAAATTATGTAAACAGAATAGGAAGGAACGTTTATGTCCTAAAAGCTTATTTGTTTCTCTGTCTCTCTCTTTTTATTTATTTTTTATTATTTTTTTCTTTCTTTTAAAAGTCTTTTTCTATTTATTTCTCCTACCTCTGTTTTTACATCCATTCTTTACTGATGCTTATGACACATGGAATTTCTGGATTTTTAGAGAGTTGATTTGACTCAATGTACCTGCTTGCTTATTCTGTCTCTATTGAAGGGGATAGGGATACTTTATTCTGCTTTAGTGAAATTAGATTTATAAGATTTCTCATGCTTTTCCAATGGAGTCTTCCATTTGAAGTAGAGAGAAATACTGTATTTTCCGGCGTATAAGACGACCAGGTGTATAAGACGACCCCCTAATTTTACAGTTAAAACGTAGGTTTAGGCCTATATTCGCTATTTAAGACTACCCCCCCACTGCCGAGGCTGTAGTCTTATACAGCGAATATAGGCCTAAACCTATGTTTTAACTGTAAAATTAGGGGGTCGTCTTATACGCCTGGTCGTCTTATACGCTGGAAAATACGGTAACTTTATTTGAATATTTTGCAGGTTTCATTTCAGTAAATGACTTACTGATGAACAATTTACTATTAATATCATCCATGTTATTTAATTCTTGCCCCAATCTGCAGCTCCTATATCTCCCCTACTGGTTTTGATGGCGTTAATAATTAATCACTTAATACATGACTAAAATAGTTATGCCAGTTTGCCTTGGTATAGCTCTGCTTTTGCCATATTATCTGTGTTTTTTTCTAAACAAAGATATACTTGGGTTATCAGATAGAACAAACCTTTGGCAATAACTACAGGATGAATATTTGGACTGCTACGTGAATTCTCTTATTATCATTTCAGTTGATAAATGGGGGTGAAGATGTGCTGATATTTTACAATGATAGAGCATCATTTCCCATCCTTCTCCACATGATGTGTTCTGAGAGAGACCGGGGGGACGAGAGTGGCCCCTTGGCTTACCATGTCACCCTGGTGGAGTTGCTGGCAGCGTGTACAGAGGGGAAAAATGTCTACACTGAAATCAAATGCAATTCCCTTCTGCCCCTGGATGACATAGTGAGGGTGGTGACTCATGACGACTGCATCCCTGAGGTAAGCCGTGCAAAAGCTTAGCAGCTATAGAATCGTTAATCATTTTAAAGGGCTTACGTGCCACAAGTCCCCGTACGACTTGTGTATGTGATGCTATATTTTGTCAAGGAATTGGAGTTAGTTATCTAGTTATGAAAATTTAAAAGAGCATTAAAGAGTTTACTTTTTAGTTCTACAGGACGTCTATGAAAGATGTTAAATTCTTTAAAGCTACTTTCAGAAGCCACCACAGGAGTCTTTGAATTTGAAGTGTGGCAATGTGAACAAGCTGATAGATTTACTTGTAACCTCTGGTATATGCTGTTTTTTAGTTTTTGTTCTTTGTTTTTTAATTTTTTAATTTTTATTTATTTTTATTGTTTTTGACAGAGAAAGAGAGAGAGAGATACAGAGTCAGAGAGAAGGGGAGGGCCCAGAATAGTCTCCATAGTTGCACATCATCGGTTTTTAAAGACACTGCATAGTTTTTTTTTCTTTTCAAGATTTATTTTATTGATTTTTGACAGAGAGAAATAGAGAGAAGGTGGAGGGCCCAGAGAAGTCTCCATAGTTGACATTAGCTTTCCATATAGTTTCACTCCACAGGCGGGCACAAGGCTGCGCAGGGCAGGAACTGGGCCGGGAGCCTCCCACATAGGTCCTGGCAAGAACTGAACTGGGGGCACACCCCAGTTCAGCATGTGGGTCCACATGGGCTGGGGCCAGGATTCGATCCTCAGTCCCTGGGGCTGCAAAGTGAGCGCTTAACCCACTGAGCCATCCCTGCTTCACCTGGTATATTCTTGAGAATGAAAAAGATGCTTCATAAATAATTCAGTCATTGATAGGAGGGGCTAAGATGGTGCTAAAGGGTCATCTGTTAAACTCTGTAGGTTTGCCTTGCTTTTTAGAATGGATGCATTTTTGGAAATATGGACACACGTTTTGCTTTATTTACGCATCATCTTTTACCCTCTGTCCTAGTTTGGCTCTGATGATAGGAAAAAACTCATTAGAAATTGGTTGTCTGCCAACAAGATTAATGAGGCTTTCAGGAATGTCCACTGTAATAATTTCTCTGCTGCTGTTGTGGTGTATTTTAAAGTTCATGAATGTATGATACACTGAATATGATATAAATCTGAGCACTTTAAATCACAGTAACTTAAAAAGATGTCAGGTGAGGTTAACTTCCCTACTTCCCAGTAGTCCTATGTTGTGAATGACTTGAGGGTATAATTTGGTGGAATTGATAACACTTCAAACCCAGGGATGCTTCATGCCATGTTTAGTTTGAAATAAGATGGCAAAGAAAGGAAGTACGGGGTAGTGATTAAATCCATGGGTTCTGTCTTTAGTTGAGGTCTTGATTCTAGCCATGCTTCTTCCCACAAGCATTTCTCTCTGACCACACTACTTGTTCCTCTTCTGTTCATCTACTTCACTCCTTCTCATCCTTCAGATCTTGATTCAAGCATTATTTCTTCAAGAAGACTTTCCTGACCTACTGTATTAGTGTACGTCAGAACCTGTAATTCGAAATTTGACATTTAAATATTATCAGTTATTAAAAACCTGTCACCTTTACATTCTCTCCCAAAATTATTAGCTTGATGAGGGTAACAACTAGCTCTGTTTATATTGTCTGAGTCTGAGCCTACACTTAATAAATATGTTTTGAATGAACGAACAAATGGATTCAAGACTGAATCTGAATCCTGGTCCTATTACTTAGCTGTGTGACTGACTCCAAATAGGTTATTAACCTCTCTCATGTTCAAGTGCCACAATTTTAAAGTGAAATAATTATAGTATAGACCTGATAGGAGTGTTGGAAGATGGAATTAAATATTACATATACCGGTAAAAGGCTGAAAGTGCTTGACATGTAGCAAACAAGGAATACATATTAGCTGCTGTCAAGATGATTATGATAATGCTCAGAATGCTTCTGATGTGTCCCTGCACTGTAGTCAGTCCTTGACATGGGCACCCTATCCTGGAAGATTTATTTTAAACCTCAGTCAAGTAGCGCTAAGCCCTAAGGACATGAAAGCTGACCCTGTATCACTTATGGTTCTAACTCAGATACCATGAACCCCCTGAAATTGTTTACTTGACTTTATATGTATATGTATATATATGAATTTTTTTTTATGGGGGAGATTTATGACATTCATCACATTTTCAGTAAAAAGAAAGTAAGGAATAGAAAATGAAAAACAAACACTACTGCCCATACACACTTTAGAAGAGAGATATGTGGGAGAGACTCATCCCAGCACTTTATGAGGAATTTTGCTAAACCTGGAAAGGAATTTTACTGCATCTTAAAACAATACAATATTTTTGTAAACTGTGAACCTGCTTCTTCTCAGAAATACCAATTTAAATATTTTTGAATAGCAATAAAATATTGCTTAGTCAACACATTTAAACATTATATTAGAATTCTCTTGGTTGCAAGTGACAGAAACCTAACTAGTTTAAATTTTTTCAAAAGGGAATTTTCTTGGCTCCTGTATTTGGGAATTTGAAAGATGGTTGTTCAGATGGTTCAAGAGGTTCAAACAATGTCAGAAGTCTTTCCACCTCTTGTTCCCTTTCTCTTTGTGATTTTGCCTTATTCCCTTCTTCTGAGCATGATTTCCCTCCATACACCTGGAAAAGATGCGTGTTGGAGTTATTTTACCTTGTATCACTTTAGCAATGAAAAAGAGGAGTGGGAGAGGGTAACAGAGAGAGAGAGAGAGAGAGAGAAGAAGAGAGGCTGTGACAGAGACAGACAGAAAGGGAAGAAAGGGGCGAAGAAGGAAAAGAGGGAGAGAAGATAGAGAAAGGGGAGTACTTTTGACTCCTAGTGTCTCAAGTATGGTAGACTTGGTTTCTGTGCACCTTCTCATACCAGTCATTGGGCTCAGGGGGGTGGAATACCAGCTTATGTGTTCTCCTTGGGTCAGGGATGGAGTGTCTTAGTAAAAGAAGGGAAGTGGGAACATTTTCCGGGTGGAAACAAAGCATGCTTAATCCTCTATGTAAACTAACACAGATTTAAACTTTCATAATTGATATATGAAAATTAATAAAGAAAACTTATTTTTTTATGTGTGTGTTTGAAACTTGCACAGGTTAAAATTGCTTATGTGAATTTTGTGAATCACTGCTATGTTGACACTGAAGTGGAAATGAAAGAAATTTACACAAGTAACCACATTTGGAAATTATTTGAGAATTTCTTGGTTGACATGGCAAGGGTAAGTTACACTTTGATCATTAAATATTACTTCGTGTTTAGTAAAGTTGTCAATATATATTTTCACGAAACAGTATCAAGTATCTGGATAAAAAGTTGAAATTAAGCCCACTATCTTTGGATGTAATACATTATGTTCAAAAGGCTGTGAATGAGTTTCACAAGATTGTGAGTGAGATTTAATGAGGTAATATACACAGAATACTCAGGACAGTTTATATAGCAACAAAGTGTTTATTCTTACTTTTACAACTGACTATGTTAGCCTGTTACAATGAAATGGAATATTAGTGACCTTTTTATAATACATTGGTTAGAGGAGACATTTGGCAGAGGTCAGTTCATATTCAACCTCTTATCATGGATGCACTTACAAACCATAGTTGTAAAAGATCTCAAGAGATCTTGACTACTGTTTCTGTACAGTATATACTTGACCAGACTCCTCAGGACTAAGCATTGCTTACTGTTGCCCTTTCAGAGTCTTTGGAAGTGTGCTTCAGTAATTGAACCATCTAGTGTTTTTACTCATGTCGGTCAAAATATATTCTGCTTTTTACTTTTAGTTCATTTCTTCTTGTCTGGTTTTTTTGGGGGACAAGAGAGGGGTGGAATTGGAGAGGGCATATGGAGCTGGCTTGTATTTTCTAGATATGGTCTAGCGTATGATTTACTCTGTTAATATTAAGTATGAGTCAATGAACTAATGAATGAATGAAGACATGAAGGAATCTTTTTGATAGCACTTAATTTTAGATTGTATGTCTTCTCCCCTTTTGTTGCATGCTAAGTTATCATGTCTAGGGTTTAGAATTTCGTGGATCTTGGGGAAGCTGGGATGGCTTAGTGGGTTAGGCTCTCACTTTGCAGCCCCGGGGACCGAGGATTGAATCCCGGCCCTGGCCCCAGCCCGTGAGGACCCATATACTGAACTGGGGAGTGCCCCCAGTTTGGTTCTCACCAGGGTGAGACCCCGATCCAGTTCCTTTCCTGTGTAGCCCCGCCCACCTGTGGAATGAAACTGTGGAAAAACCAATGATGTGCAACTATGGAGACTGTTCTGGGTCCTCCCCCTTCTCTCTGTCTCTGACTCTGTATCTCTCTCTCTGTCAAAAACAATAAATAAATCTTGAAAAAAAAAAAAAGAAAAAAGTATTTCTTGGATCTTCTCTGGTTTTCCCTTTAAAATTATGGGACATAAGGTTCAAATAAAAGTTTCACTAATAGAATATAGTGTGTAGATAACTCCTTAGACCTGATATGATTTATGAGGCCTATGCCAGTCCTGTGGTTTCCAGCATTCCTGAGTGCTGGTCCATTTACACAGATCTCATTGAGATGTATTTAGAGGAGAGGAGTTAGTGAGGTCCATATATTCAGTCTTACAAGAGTGAATGCAATCTGTTATCTGTTAGCTCACTGCCTCCCTATGACCCTTTCTGGAAGGAGGAAAGGCAAAGGTGATATAATAAACTTCAACTGCAGTTCCAAACATCCAGGAACAATCTTGGATAATACAATACATCATGTATTATTCCAGTCCAAGAACTCTTATCGTGTCCACATTTGCAGGTGAAAGGCACTTGTTTTACCATTGGTGCGGGGTAGCGTGAGCACGCTCTGCTATGTTCAAGCAGGAATCAAGTAAGGCAGTTCCTATTCTTCTTCATTTCTATAGAAGTAAAAGGCACTCATTGCCTTTCTCAGGTAAACCTGCACCTAGGGAGAAATTATCCTGTTTCACCCAGGATTTACATATCACTGATATTTCCCTCCATGACCTTGTGAAAGCCCTTGTTCCTAATTGGCTACAAGTATCCCCAGAGACCTTGAAGTAAAGGATGGGTTATATGCCGATGACTGAGCTTTAAAATTGCACGTGCAGGGAGATATTAAAGAGATTATAGACTGCTTTGCCGAGTTGCACAGTGCTATGGACTGAAGATAAGCTTGAAAAAGATCAAGGTCACATTCCAGGCAGCATGACCGGCAAAGCTAAAAGGATTTCTATTTTTTAAACCAAAGAGAGCTGATGATAACTGCCACTGATTTTGCTGCCTTTGAAACAACTCTTTCAACTGATGTGTTCATAAGGCTAAGATGTATATATTCTTTATACAAAAATGTATGCATGTAGGAAAAAGTTTGAACTTTTTCAGTTAGGTAGACAGTTAATTCTATTTATTATATGAAGTCTCTTAGGAACTTTGGGATTGTCTTAGTTGATTCACTTGTTATGTGTAACCACAGCATCTTAGCTATATTACAAGTGTTTTTTCTTCTTCCCGCTTATTTATGTTTGTTTTTTTTTTAAAAGATTTATTGTTTTTGACAGAGACAGAGAGAGACAGACAGAGTGAGACAGAGAGAAGGGGGAGGGCCCAGAGCAGTCTCCATAGTTGAACTTCATCAGTTTTCGACATGGTTTTGTTCCACACAGGTGGGCAGGGGGCTCGCAGGGCGAGAACTGAGGTGGGGCCTCCTGCATGGGAGGCATGCCCCCACGAGCCACGGGCTGAACTGGGGGAGGGCAAGAACCAAACTGGGGGCCTCCCACATGGGAAGTACACTGCAGTTCAGCATATGGGTTCTCACAGGCCGGGGCTGGGATTCGATCCTCAGTCCCCAGGGCTGCAAAGCAAGTGCTTAACCTGCTGAGCCATCCCAGCTTCCCCTTATTTGTGCTTTAAAGCAGCCCCTCTCTTGTCCCCTCACCAAGAATGACAAGAAATCAGCTTACCTATTTCAGGGAAGAGACAGGGAACCTGACTTTTCCATATCTACGATGTCTTTCTGCCCTGGAAGAATGATTAAGGAGCAACGACATGCTTTCAGATTCAAATATAAAAAATGTGATTAATTAAATAGAATGCAGCCTTCTAGGCAAAATTTTCAGTTCAGTAGAGCAGTAATTCTCAAAGTTTAGTGAGCATCAAAATTATCTGGAGGGTTTGTTAAAGCATGATTGCTGGGCTCCACCCCTGGAGTTTCTGATTCAGGTGTGAGACTGCATTTTTAACAAGTTCCCAAGTGGTGCTGAAGCTACTGGTCCAGGGACCACGCCTTAAGAACCACTGCAGTAGTTCATGGTACAGAGCAGGATTTTAGAGACATTAGGAAGATCAGAGTTCAAGTCCAGGTTCTGCCCTTTACCATCTCAGTTACCTTAGGCAAGGAACTTACTCCTGTGTCTTTGAGTTTCCTTATTTGTAAAATGAATACAATAACACATTTCTCATGAGGAGGATTCAGCAAGATAATGGTATTATAGTTATTAGCACATGTTTGGCACTTAATGAAAGATTTGGTAACATCATTTTATCCATGTCATGGTGATATCACTGGTATTACTACAAGGTTATATGTAGCCTTTAAGGCAATTTCAAACGGCTTCCTCGAGTCTTGTACCAACTAATAATGTTGAGGATAAGCAAACGAGAGACCATCCAACACAGACAAGAGCCAGAAATCATGTCCATGAAGCTAGACAAGCACAATAGTGATTTGACATAGAGATAGATAAATTCAAAAGTTATGACAAAGATATGAAATCCTGGAGCAACTGATATACATGAGTGCGAAATGCTAAAGGTAATCTAGAGGGAAAGTACTCGATAAATTGGATCTAAAGAATCATAGGATCTCAGGGTTGGAAGAGATTGGAAGAGTCATATGTTAGTTCATGGTCTTTAGCATATGCTTAAATGTTCCCATGAACGACGATCTCATTATTATTATTATTATTATTTGAGACAACTGGCTTTATTACTGCACAGTTTTAATTATGAAAAGCTCTTATATTGAGCCAAATTTTTATATAATATAATTTTTATCTGTTTCTTCCTTGTGTAGCAACATAGAATGATTCAGCTCAGCAAAAATGTAGGTGTTGACTATAAGCAACATATTCTCCTTGCTAGTAATTTACTTTGAAATGATAAAAATATACAATGTAAAGGAACTTAAGATCATCTAGATTGCTCTCAAATTTGCCCCTGAGTTGCAGAGAGATTATGTGGTAGCATAAGGTGACTTGCCTAGCTGGTAACAGAATTGAGAAGTCTGCTGTAGCCTAATCCTGTCCTTTTCCCACGACAGCTTCTCAAGTGTGTTTTGACGACTGTCATGTCTCTCATTGTTTTATCTAAGTTTTTCTGGGCTTGTTGTTTTCAATATACTCTAAGGTTCTCTCTAATGTGTCAGGTTTTATTTATTTATTTATAATAAGTATGGCATTTGAGATGCAGTCTGGCCCACACAAAGCATTTGATTATTTTAGTAGAAATTTGGAGAATAATCTTATTTAAAAGGCAGATCAAATAGTATTATGTGGTGACACTCATACCACCACCTTCAGCCTTTCTTCTCTTATTCGTCTTGAGCCAGCACCACCAAGCTTTCTCTTGGATCATAGGTGAAGCTCTCTAAGGAATCACTTTAGTTAGTGGCTTTCGTTTTTCTGTTTTACCACCTTGTCTTTTATACCAAATTTCTGTGAAAGATTATTTTTAAACACTGGTGTGAGATTATTTCACATACTCATTACACGCTGACTTCCTTACAGAATCTGCATTCGTGTCCAGTAGATACAGCAGATTCAGGCAGGAAGCCGAACTATAGGACTCAGAAAAAGTTGCTCTGTCTTTCTGAGCATTTAACGATGGCCCACTTTGATCTATGTTCCAATGCATCTAAAATTGGTGTTTATACCCTGATCTTTTCCTTTATCACTGATTTTTGTTGCAGAATCAGGAGATTTGAGTCATTATTAGAACATACATGGAGGCAGGTGGACTGAGGTCAGTGTTAGCCTCAGACTATATTTTTTCTTTTGAAGATGTTCCCAATTTTGCTATCAATTTTAAGATTCTGTAATGGGCAGCAGCACGCTAAGTGGTGTATTGGCAGAATGAAGTTAGAACAACACAGAGGCACATCTAACGTACTGTCATGGCATTGTCCTATCAATCATTGTTTAACAAGACAAATCAGAGTATTTCATTTTCAAATAAATCACCTGAGCCATTTTCTCTCTTTACTTAGCTTACAAAACCATAGGAAGTAAAGAAAAAAATTATATGTGCTTTGAAACACACTTTTACAAGTTCTTTAATTTGATAGGATTGAATAGGTTTTCTTTGCCTGATGATTTGATTCCATAGTTTCCTCTTTAAGGGGAAGGAGCCATTGAAAAGTCTCACTTTAGAGCAGGTATATCCAACCTGTGGCCCAGAACGTCTTTGAATAAGGCCCAAAACAAATTCTGAAAACATTATAAGATTTTATTTATGACCTTTTTAAAAAAAACTCATCAGCTTATTGTCAGTGTATTTTATGTGTGGCCCAAGATAGTTCTTCCAATGTGGTCCAGGGAGGCCAAAGGGTCTCCCCTCTGTCCTTCCTTCGCTTGCTTCATCCCACCCCCTCTTTCCCATTTTTATATATGTTTGTATTTGTTTCTACGGAAACAAATAAAGGCAGAGATTTCGATCTGTTTGGTTCACTGCTGCACACTGGACATAGAACATTGTCTTACACATAGCAGATCTTAAGTAAGTTTTATAATAAATAAATGTCAACTGAAATGAAAATATTTAAAAAGTGAATTTGAAAACAAAGTGTGGTCTTAGCATTGAGTGTTAAATAGGTGCATTAACGAAATAAAATAAATGGCCTGAAACAGATTTATACATATGTAAGATATTAATATATCATAAGAAACTGTCAGCCATTAGTAGGAAAGCAATTACTTATTTTCAGTGTCGAGCAAACTTTTTCCATAAAGAGCAAGATAGTTAATATTTGAGCTTTTCAGGCCACTATCACAACTGTTACAGCAATTACTAAAGAGAAAGGAGTCACAGAGAAGATGTAAATGAGTATATGTAGCTAAATTTGGCCTTTGCGCTGTAGTTTGCTTACCCCTGGGTTATTAAATTAATAATATAAACTCCATTAGGGTAGTGATTTTTATATATTTTGTTCACCGATGGAGCACAGGTAATAGACCATTCCTGGCATGGATAGGCATTCAACAAAGTTGTTGATTTGAACTAAATCAAGATGACATATGAGGCCACAGATTATTTGGGGTAAAATTAACTGAACTCCAAAACCTAACATCATATATTAACATAAATTTTAATGGATTTTTGAGAAATGTGAAATGGTAAAAATGATGAGAAGGTTGTTTTTAAGCATAAAAGCAATGGGTGAAATTAGGTAAGAAAAATAATAGAATTTTTACTATTTGAAAATTTAAAATAAATATGTAAAACCATCATATATAGAAATAAAAAAAATAAAATAGGAAAAGTTATTATATATTAAAAAAGGCTAATAACCTTTACATAAGGAGCACATGCACACACATATATGAAAAACACTAACAGTCTACAATAATAAATGGACAAACACCAAGCATTCATGATTTATAGAGAAGGAAATACAGCTAATCCCCTGAAAAAATAGTCAACTGCTAAGAATATTTTAAAAATACAAAGAAAAAATAAGATCCAATTTTCAAGTATCAGAGCTGTAATAGTAAAAAGATAAAAGTAAAAAGATAATATTAAATATTGCTTCACATACCTTGTTAGTAAGAGTGTAGATCTGTGCTGTCTTTCAGAAAAGCATTATAGTAGTATGTGAAAAAAAACCTTCCCATCTTTTTACACTTAATCTTAACTAAAAGGCAGAGAAGTGATCCCTTCAAACCTTTTTAATGTGTCAAATAATTTATCTTCCAAAGATCTATCCTTGGAAAATAATTAGAAATAATATGAAGGATTTATGGTCAAAGAAGTCTTTTATAAAAATATACAAATGGAATATAACTTAAATATTTAATAGTAGAGAAATGATTCAATAAATTATGATATATCTATGAGATTGATGTTATAGAGAATCACTGAGATTATTTTTTGAGGATTTTTAATAATGTGAGACATGCTAATTATTAAGGGATGAGGCTAAAAAAAATACAAAACTAATAACCTATAGTGATTTTGATTATGTAAAATATATATGGTTGAACAGATTAGAAGAAAAAATTCCATGATGTTAATGATGGTTTTATCTGGATTTTAGGCTTATAGATAATTTTTGTTTTCTATTATATATTTTCCTATATTGTTCCAGAGTTGCTACAGTTAATATATATTGATATTAAAACAAAGGTTATCTTTTAAAAAATGAATTTAGAATTCCAAGAAATCAATTGAGTGTATGAACAGATGACACATTAAAAAATAAATAAAAAGCAAATGTTTGGCCTCACAAATAAGAGAATGCAAATTATTAATAGGATAAATATACAGTATCACTTCAGATATGTAGAAGAACATTTTTACTGTCTTGAGGAATACAGAAATGATTCTTCGGGTTTGTATTCTTTGGTCTGTATGATCAAAAGTGTGTTACTGGTACCATAGCTGCCCAAGCCTGTAGAGTAGCAACATGCCACATTTAAACTTAAATTTTAATTAGGTAAAATTAAGTAGCGTAACAAATCTTATTCCTTAGTAGCAGCAGCCACATTTCAAGTGCTCAGTAAGCATGTGTGTGTAGTGTCTACTGACTTGAACATCACAGATATAGAAGATTTTCATCATTCCAGAAAGTCCTATTGTGGAGTGCTGTTCTAGCATATGATAACTTATTTAACCCAATCTGTCATTTTTGGAAGAGTAGTAGTCACTTTTAGAGCACAAGAGAGAATGGACATCTCATATGTAAGGGGACACATATCAGACATAATAACGTCTTGAAATTTCACTTAATATATTTTTTCCAACAAATGATTTTAAATACCTACTGTGTGCTAAAGTGTTCCTGTGCAGTGGTGAGCAAGTAAGACTAGTTCACTTAGATCCTACTGTTGGAGAAAGATTTTTTTTTTTTTAAGATTTATTTTTATTGTTTTTGACAGAGAAAGAGAGACAGACAAAAGAGACAGAGAGAAGGGGGAGGGCCCAGAGCAGTCTCCATAATTGACAGCATTAGTTTTCCATATAGTTTCACTTCACAGGTGGGCGTGGGGCTGCGCAGGGCAGGAACTGGGTTGGGAGCCTCCCACATAGGCCCCCAGCAAGAACTGAACTGGGGGCACACCCCAGTTCAGCATATGGGTCTGCCTGGGCCAGGGCCAGGATTTGATCCTTGGGCTCCATGGCTGCAAAGCGAGCACTTAACCTGCTGAGCCATCCCAGCTTCCCTGAGAAAGATTTTTATTTGCTCTTCTTCTAGAAACTTCCATGGCTGTTTCCTCAGTTCCTTTATTTCTTTGTTAAAACGTTTCCTTTTGAAGAAACCTTCCTCAAGCAATTTAAATAAAACAGTAGTCCTTGACCAGACTTCCTCTGCCTGCAGCATTTCCTTTACTCCTTGCCCTTCTTTAGTTTTCTATTATTTGCCCCACTTTTATCACTTATTTATATATTTATTCATTTGTCTGTTGTCTTTCTTGATTAGAAGAAGAGCTCTAATAGAGTAGAAACTTTGTTTTGTTTTATTCACTGGTGTAACTCCTAATATAATGTTTAGTTATAATTTAATTATTTAATGTCTCTAAATGATAGTGCATGAGGTTTGACAAATGCATAATAAAATTCATCTGAAAGTAGACAAATGTTTCAAAAAGTGGATTTTTTTTTCTTGGAAAAGACGATGGTGGACTTATTTTACAAATTATAAAACACATTACAAATTGATAATCATTTTATTCTTATAGAGATGGATTAAAATATTTAAAAAATAATGATACAAGGAATATTCCAGGGACTTGAGAGATTTAAATAGTGATTAGTGACACACTATAAGACAAACCTCCAGTAACTAAGGGTGAGCCAAGAAACCACTGTTCAATAAATGTTTATAAGACAGTTGGATATCAATATGGGAAAAAAATTAATCAGAATCTAGAAATCAGATGATCTACAGCAGCAAATCTCAGATAGGTTGAAGAGTTAATTTAAATAGGAGTCAAGATGTATATGAGGATGAAAGAAGGACTTCAATAAAAAATTAGAACAAAATGAATAGAATATTCTTTTGTAGAAGGAAGATCTTTTCTTATATTAAATAAATGGAAATGATCTAAATAAAAAAGTGCCTGAATGCTAAGAAGTACAGTATTTTACATAATGAAATGTAATGAAATGAATATTCTAAATAAAGAATCAGATTGTGCAAAAATATGTGAAGCTTCAACTGAAGAGAGCTTATGATGAAAAATATGTTAAACTGATGCATAATGTGTCCGTCATTATTCAAGTTTTATTTAAAGTGGTTAGAATGAATCATCTGTACATGACAAAATATAGGCGTGAAATGATTACATGAAAAATGTCCAGTCTTGTTAGCAATGCCATAAATGTAAGATAAATGAACCTTTAAGTATCATTACATTGGCAATAATAATGATAATTTACAGACGAGCAGCAGGAAACAGATGTCACACTCCATGAGATGTGGGCAGGGTTAAAGGGACTGTGAATGGGAACAATGCAGAGCTGTTTCCACCCCAAGTCTGAAGCCATTCTTACCGGAGCCCAGAGAAAACTTGGAGGCACTACAGATGGGCTCTAATCAGAACTGTGCCCAGAGATACAAACATTGCTACAGTTTCAGAAAGGCAAGGGAAATGGAAATGGAGGCAGGGGCAGAGTAGGTACTGAACTTCTTTCTCTTCCACTCTGATCTCCTGCCAGTGCTGAGCCCAACCAGACCTGAGCTGAGCGCAAGAGCTAGTTGGTGGCAATGGGGGAACTTCCTGTGTATCTTCAGATAGCTTGTTGATAGCATAGTAAATTTATTATTTTAGAGGATCAGCCCAGCATATAGTATAAAATATCATCTCATTGATTGATTCCTCTTTTGGTGAAATATACCCAAAAATATGAATCGGAAAGTAAAAGTACTATTTGTGCCCAATTCTTTATAAGGGGGGGGAAGGGGGGGGAGGGAAGGAAATCACCTAAAAGACTAGCAATAAGGACATAACTGAGAAAATTAGAAAATGATTTGTGTTGTATTTTTGGTTATGTGTACTTCAGTTCATCCCCCAAATGGATTAAAATATAATTGTGCATTAGAATAATGAAATAACTATAGTCTTCTAAAACAAGTATTTAGATAATGAAAGTACATGGGAATGCTTTATAAGAAATAATATGTGAATAATATGGGCACATAAATTGAAACTTGAAAAACATATTGCA